>JPKC01002132.1:0-19618 GCA_000750925.1 Pseudogymnoascus sp. VKM F-4518 (FW-2643) | reverse complement strand
CCCTCCGCCCTACCCTCCCACCTCGTCCCACCCCTCGGCAGCGGCGGCCACCCCGCAACCTACAACACCGCCACAGCCAACAACCTCCTCACCGACAACGCCTCGATCCTCACCCTCGCCTCCTCCTCCAAGCGCCGCCGCCGCCGCTCCATGGACACCGACGCCTCGGTCCGCGCCCTCGCGCCCTCCTCCCTCTTCGGCGGCAGCCGCGAATCCCTCCCCCTCAGTGTCCTCAGCGCCAACATCGAAGCGCCTCCCAGCGCCACCACCAGCGCCGCCCTGCAGGCACGCATCGGCACCGAGCGCGCGAGCATCTACTCCGCCACTGGCGTTGCGCCCGCGCTTCCTAGCGAGCGCAACAGCTTGTACACCAACAAGCAGAGCATTGTCGGGGACGGGGGAAGCATCAATAGCGGGCGCCTTGGCCATGGTAGGGCGGATAGCGTGACGGGCAGTATTGCGGGGATTGCGGGGGCGAGCAGTCCTCTTGTGAGCTCGAAGGATAGGGAGGCGGCGGCGGGGAATGGGAGGTTGAGTAGGGCGAATTCGGGGTGGGGGGAGGTGACAGATGTGGCGGCTGAGGGGGAGAAGGGGGATGCGGATGCAGAGAGTGAGGATACGGAGTTGGGGCCGGAGAAGGCGGAGACGGAGGCCGAAAAGACGGAGGGGGGAAAGGCTTAAGGGGTTCTGATTGAGGGGCAGACTGGATGGGGAGAGTGCTTGATCGATATGCATGTGTCGGCTGCGTCGAGGTTTCAACCTCTCAAAGCATCGACAGGCTGCAGCTTCAAGATAACCACCCCCCACCAGTCGGTCTTGAATTCAACGGCACGGGATTAGGGACGGAGAACGGCGTTTGGCAAAGGTGATACCCCGAGATAATCATTACGAGTAAGCTGAACGGACACCGGATTTTGCTTTTTTAGAGCCTTTGTGATTTTTATGGGCGTATGGACGGACTTGAGTTTGTTTAGGGTAGACTTTGATAGCAATACCAGGATTTTCACGATGTTGGTGTATGGATTACTGGGGGCATGTTTATAAGCGCCATGGGGAGTTATTGAGAGGTGGCTGGTTACTGGACGCGGCCATAACGAGGCCAGTATAAATAGCCATGGTTGGTACTCCTGGACCTAGCAAACAGGAAACCATCGAAGCCTTAATAAAGGCCTAGGAGTGGCCTGCTCCTTCTCTTGATTCGACAAGAGGTGCTGCTTACATGGCCGAGTTTGAAGAAATCGCGAGCGCGAGATGTGGGGAGTCTGGTGCCAGTACTCGACTGTTGTTGTTGGTACTCTGCTGCTGTTGGTTCTAATTTGTCGTTGGTGATGGAATTCGCTGGCTGCATACAGGCAGCACCACCGATCAACCTGAGCCAACCGCGGAGCTGGACTTCGCGCTGAAGAAAACCAACTGCAGGTTCAGTTTCGGGCCAATTGGACCCCGTATCCCAGCGCGTAGGTCCTTCCCCCCTCAATATTCCAGTCACAGTACAAAGAGTGTAAATACTATCCCCATGAGGCTCTACGACAAGGCAAGTTTGATTCTTCTTGCAAAGGGCAAACTCACACTGGATAAGAAGCTCCTGAGAGCACATTTGCCAAGACATGGCGCCAGTACGAATTACGGAGGATTTTTACATGGTTCTCGAAGTGGGGCCGACGGCTTCGCCCGACCTAGTCGTCCGATCTTACAAACGGCTGGCGCTAAAGCTCCATCCGGATCGGAATAAGAGGTACGATGCTACTGAAGCCTTTCAACTGGTATGTCAATTTTCCAGTGGAATTATTGTGGGGTGCTGAAATTAAACATTGAAGCTCGTACAAGCCTACGAGACATTGAAGGACGAAACCAAACGCCGAGCGTACGACTCCATCTACCCCACTATAACACGTCCCCCTCCTGGTTCGACCCCGCAATCAGGAGCACTCAGCGAAGCCGCACAAATCGCTGCACACCAAAAGTCAAAGCAAGAACGTACTGCACAATGGTTGAGAAAGAAGATTGCCTCCGACTCCTCTATCTCCGAGCTACGGAGAGGCATCCGGCAGTTGGAGCAAGAAATCAAGAATTTGGATAGTATTGTAGCTGCTGAGGCAGCGGCAGAGGCACAAAAGAATAGTTGGGGGACATGGTTCTTATCACCAATATACAAGACGGTAAAGGACACCGAGGAGGAAAAAGAACGCAAGGATAATGAAAGGCAGGCGAGAAAAGGTGGGAAAGATATGAAAGAGAGGCAACTGGGGTCAAAGAACGCGGACTTGAAGAAAGAAGAAAGCCTGTTACGAAATGCGGAGAAGGAGGTGGATACTGCGAATCAAGTTGATGATGGGAAGATACGAGTGATTAAAAATATAATAAGGGCCAGAGAACAGAGGGAGCGGCAAACTAAGGAGAGGGAGAGACAAGAGAAGGAGAGGGCCGAGAGGGAGAAAAGAGCAAGGATTTGGAAAGAGCAGCAGGAGCAGGAAGAGAAACGGGAGCGGGAAAGCTTAGAGGCATTTATAGCACATCGCGAAAGGGAGCGAGTAGCAGAGCAGAGACGACAAGATGAACAGGCTAGGCAGAGGCAGAAGATTATCGATGATCGAGCCAAGGCATACCGGGAACAATATGAACATCCCAATCTCGCCGAAGACTTCTTTACATCCGTGGGAAGCTGCTACCACGACGGCTGGTGGCCAAAAGTACAAGGACGTACAGCATGCCCGAAGTGCAATGATGTTTGGAACTATCTGCTGGAATGCCCGGGCTGTATGACGAAGGCGTGTCCGAAATGTCAATCTGAGATACGGACGAGGAGGCGTAATACAGCTAGGACGAATCGAATCCCTCCAAGGGCTCCGAGCCCGAATTATTATTACGACTACTAAGTTAGGCTTGCGCAGGGAAATAAATATAATGACGAGATCGGTTAGCTTGGGTTTTTGGTATCATTTAGGGGAGCATGTTATTTTATATTGGAAATTACAAATCTAAGTCAGTGTCCTCGGAAAAAAATAATGCGCGTACAGTTTCAGAGACTTTTGTTTTTTTCTCAGCTCTTACACCTTTAGATTTTTTCGTCTCCTCTTTCATTACTCCTCTATAATTTGTCTGTGATCAAGCTCATACAAACATGAATACTAACTAGCTGCCTATAGTGTAGGCGTGGCTGCACTGTGGCTGACAAATCAGCTCCAGGTCAGGGTAATCCCGGAGTTTGATTCGTCAGTTCGTACACGCCGTGATAGAATGTAAATAGCATCGTCGGCTGATACAGCGCTTTTCCCTGCTACATTATTATTATAACTTTCGCTATACCGTTTCTCTCTCCCTGTCATTTACTGTACGCGCGTCAAAGCGCTCATCAGTACCCGACTTTCTCTGCTAATAATGTTTAAATACTCCTAGACCGCCGTGTATGTTTCCCCTATGTAATTTCCTGAGCTCAGATTTCTCATTCTTGCTCTACGCCGTGTTCCTCATTTCTTCATCACTCACTCAACGTGCCCATCACCCCTTAAATTCAATCACAGATCGCTGCACGTCATGGCCGTGAACATGGCGGAGACCGAAACACTCAATTATGCCCTACGAGCGCTGCAGCTCATCTTCGCCATCATCGTCATGGGAACAGACGGCTACGGTACGCAGAACTAATACATCCTACTCTGTCGACGCACCGTTGATTCTAACCCCATCGTCTAGCTATCCATGTGTTTCGCGGCCACACTGCCTTGGTGCACTTCGAGTTCGGCGACTTCTACAATTACTACGGCGTCCCTAATGCGTGGAGCTTCCTGATATTCTGCGCTGGCTGGACGGTCCTGATCGTCATCTTCGACCTCATTGGCAGAACCCGCTTCGCGGATCGTGCATTGATCGGCTACATTCGTGTCGCCATCGAGGCTGTGGCTGTCCTCTCATGGCTCGCTGGTTTCATTGCTGTGGCTGTTCAAATTTCGACCGGCGCATGTTCGGTAGGAGACAACTCATGTGGGCCGCTCAAGGCGGCGACAGTCTCCGGGGCGTTCGAATGGCTGCTATTCATGGCTACCGCGGCTCTGACTGTCATGTCCGTCTTCAACAGCTCTCGCAAGCCAATGACTTCTACGCCCAAATCCAGTGCAGCTGTTTAATCAGCGCCACAAGATTCCCGTCGAGATCAGAACCAGCCATCGCGCCGCGAACGAGTGGAAATATCGCCGTTGTCTGTTGGGAAAAGTTGTTTTCAATCGTTTAT
The DNA here is from genome assembly GCA_000750925.1 of Pseudogymnoascus sp. VKM F-4518 (FW-2643). Taxonomy (NCBI): domain Eukaryota; kingdom Fungi; phylum Ascomycota; class Leotiomycetes; order Thelebolales; family Thelebolaceae; genus Pseudogymnoascus; species Pseudogymnoascus sp. VKM F-4518 (FW-2643). Next base: position 15,390 of record JPKC01002132.1, on the reverse strand, counting down.
GCTTAAGTTGTACGTTATTAAACGATTACAAGACTATAAAATGAGCCCGAGGGTGATATCTTTGCTTTGAATTATGATAGGGTTAGAATTCGTCCTCGAACGACATCTTACCTCTTTGTATACACTAGAAGAGTCAGTAGAAGCCGTTCGCCGGCGCCAGATGGGGCCGGAGCTAGACCTTAATAGCTTTGCTCGATTTATTGTGGATAATCCAGTGTCCTAGATCATCGAGCGGTTCTCCAAAGACAGCGTATTACAGTATCATTTTGGTCTCAAAGGCGCAGTTAAGCTTGAAAATTATACATGATTGAATGGCGAGTCTATCGGCAGAAGTGTAGGCCACCTGAGACTATGGACTTGTTACCAGCTTTAGATCAGAGTAAGTTTTCTTGAACCCACGTCTTGGTAGAGCTCTCCATGCATAATGCCATGGACATAGCATTCGCCAATGATATCCCATGCAGACTTGTTTGCTCTAAGCACAACTGGATATCTTCCTCCTCTAAGTAGGGCAATATGATCTTGTTGGTTAGCCTGACCGGGCACCAAAGCAAAGTATCCCTGATTCGTGACGCAAAATCGCCTTCCTACAGTCCACCCCATACATTTAAACAACTGTTCCATCTCATTATCTTGCGTGGTACTCACATCTCCATCTTTTCCCCATAGATCTTGCCTCAGTGCTTCTTTGTGTATAATTCCAGAGCTCTGCGAAAATGCAGCAGGAAACTCTGTCTTGGCCTTTTTATATACAGACAAAAACTGCCGCTTAACAATGGCAAAGGTCCCCTGTGGGTATCCAGCGAGTACAGTAGTTATAAAAGCATCGATCATGCTTCCGCCAGAAACATACTTTTCGCTGTGTACTTTCCCTGCAACGGCTTCCCAGTCCTGATAGATCTTGCCGCGCCCCTCGGGGCCTACAACAACCCCTATACTAGAAATTGTGTCGATAATCATGCCGTCGGTAACCAATTCCTTTCCATTTGGCCCAAATGTCACAGAGATGCTCATTCTGCCTCCGGCTTCGCAGAAGTTGGGTTTGCGGTAGTATCCGAAAGGCAGAGGAATTTCATTCTCGATGGCCCAGTCCGGTACCCAAGTAGGGAGTTCTTTTCTGTTGGATGCAACACCAAGGCACTGAAAAATGTTGAAATTCTTGTCCCTTTGTATAAATGCTTTAGCTAGATGAATATAGAGTGTGGTTGTATCCTGTTGATAGTTCACCTCTATCCCTAGTGAAGCTACATCCTTTGGGTCTGCTATGCCTAAGATGCCGAAGACTTTGTCCCGAGGATCTGTGGACTTCATTTCTCGATAAGATTCTAAAAGAAACAAAAGCGAGTGGAACTCCTTTTGTGAGAACTTAGCAGAAGTTTGCATGATCTCAAGGAACGACCCCCATGGCCTGCGAACAGCTCTCTCGCCAAGACTCAAGCGATTGAATGTACCAAAGGCAAAAATAAACATATTTTGGGAGATCACATCAGATCCGCAAAGGATTTGAGTATTATTCTTAGATACAACGAGCTCTTGGATGATCCATATCCTAGAAAAATAGGGCAACCTGTCAAGTTGTCGAAATGCTGGGTACAAATCCCGTCGGTTTTGCAATGCACCAAATTTGGGATGTGTCAAACGCCGTTCAAGCAACGGGCCGTACACAAATGGTTGGTTTTCATTGGGTGCAAGGTGGGCATCGAGTAGGTACGGAACGAGTTCGAATCCTTTTCTCGTTTGCTCATTGCCGGGGCCAAGCCACACCAGAGTTTGGCTTGCAGTTTGGTAAATGTCTTTCATTTGTCGGACCTGATGGCTGCGCTCTAAATCATCATTCTGGTTGATACAAATAGCATCGACCCAAAGCGTACGGATTTCTTGCTTCTTTTGGAGTCGTACAAGGGCAGAGTATAAATTTTGTGTAACCGAAATCGTACTTGTATCGCATTGAATCGTGACCGGATTTGACAGGTCTCCCCAGCAGTAACTAAGAGCTTCGTAAAGTGGATTTTCAGTGAGAAAGGCGTAGATGAGACGGCACTTAATGGCAGCAGAGGTGGAACTCGGGAGCAATTCAAGTAAACGGATCGGCTTCCGGCTGATGTCTGGACTCAAGCGATCGTACTGCAAAGATGATGAGGTAGGCATCCTGACAGATTGAGGGAAAGGCACCTATAGCCTTGGGATATGATCTCTATTGACGGATACCAAATTTAACTGTGAATGTCCAGAACGCTAAGAAGTCCAGTTGATGTCTGCCTAATCCTAGGCAGTCGTCCACTTTTAACGTATGACCTATGGAGCAGGGTGTAGGGTCTAGGCAGTACAGGGATATTATATTTAGCTAGCTATATGAGTAATGGTGCTAATGTATTGAGAAAAGTAGATCAACTTTCTTTATAATTGATTGTGCAATTGTGAAGCCGATTTCGTTTTCTACTGTATACTGATGGTTGTTGTTGTTTATTCATACCTCCATTAGCATTTACCCCGCAGGGCTCATCGACTACCCTCGCACCTCGATGCGTACCCTTCCCGTACCCTTAGACTATCGTTCATCCCTACCCCACCTCGTCGTCAAAGTGCGTCATCAGTTAAATTTTTATGCCAGAATCAATATGAGTCTCGAATAAAATACTACATCTCTGTATACGTTTGTCCGCAATCCTAGTTGTACTCTTATATCGGCACCTTAAAATGAGGGTGAACCGCAGCCTTTAATGCAAAGGGTGCCGCACGGCGGTATATTTAAAGGCCGGCCACGTCTCTTAAACTTGTCTTCTAGCCCATGTTATATTTCTAGAAGCAACTCCTGTAGTTCTTCCGTTAGTCTGTCTATTTTTACATGGCCAACTCCAAACTCGATGCCACAACTGACGTCATCGGCTGCCTCAAAGTGTGGCTGGACCCCTGTCCTGGCCCCTGTAAAAGCGGACGTCAAACGTCAACCAGCGTCATTTCAGGCTTGGCACCATCTATCAAGAACTCCAGAACCTACGAATATGCGGGATATCATCAAGATATCACCAAGTAAGTATGCAACACAGTTCTTCTATATTCTCCGACGCGTAGATCATGATTCTGTATCTACGCGCACACCGTCATATCACCATTTCCCTGTCCATCCCCAAAACCCAGTTTCCCTTCCCTCTCAAGTTTATATAACCCCCTCCCCGATCTCTTCATCCTCCTTCTTCATATCAAACAAAAACATCAAGATCTTCACTTTACAGCGAGACCTCAAATAACAACAACCAATCTCAAACACCAATCAAATCAAACCAAACAACCAACACCATACAAACACAAACATAACCAACAATGACACACCACACAACCACCGCCCCCCGCCGCTCCCTCTTCTCCCGCTCCGCCGGCCCCGTCCGCCCCGCACGCACCTCACGTTTCGGCCGCAAACAGCGCACTACCGTTCCACACACGCATGGCACAACAGCGGTGCACGGCACAACAGCCGCTCACGGCGGCCTCGGGCACGGCGCCACCACAACCACAGGCCACCGCACTATGGACGGACACCGCACCGAGAAAGTCGTAGTTGCGCCCGCGCGCCGCTCGCGCTTCGGGTTCCGCCACCGTCCCGTTGTGGTGGAGAAGAAGAAGGCGACGTTGGGGGATAAGATTAGTGGTGCGATGATGAGGTTGAAGGGGAGCTTTAGTGGGAGGAGGGGAGAGGAGGTCAGGGGGGCGAGGAGGATGCATGGGACTGAGGGTGGGGTGAGAGAGGTGAGGCATTATTAGGGGAATAGGGTGGGATTATGAGTGATGATAGATGAGAGGAATGGGCGGATGTATAGGATACCCGAGGATTTTTGCGCGCTGTACCATTATTGTCTCGATATGGTTTTAATACGAACTAGAATACCTTCTATGATTTGCTTTATGTATCGTCTTTGGCTTGAATGTGAATTATTGGTGGGCATCTGAGACAATTACTCAACTACAGCGGGATCAAAGTTTGGTAAGGGTGCTAGAGAGTCGGAAGGCAACGGTTCCGGCACCTCGTGGTATGAGACAACGGTGACGTTTTGGAAAACTGTATTGGCCTCCAGTTGGGTGTAGTATTACGTGACACTGCCACCCATATCAACGGGTTTCAGTAGTAATACAAGACGAGATCTCCGATGCATCTCAGATCCATCACCTGACTCCCCATACATGAAGTGTAACTCCTTCTAAAGATATGGAACATTCCTCGGCAGCCACAACCGACGTGGGTCGACAGAACCCCCCGACGAATGGCTACACAACCACAAGAAAAATATCACATTGCACATCGTCAAAGAAGTCTAGAACACAAACTGACATAATTTCATCTAATCCAAAAAATTACCAATCTAACTCCCCAAACCACCCGTGAAACCCATCCCATCTCTCCCAAAGAAGAAGAACACACTGATCAGCCCCCCTTTTCTCTAGCGCCACCCCTCACACAACCACTTAGCAGTTGTAGTTAAGAAATACCCCCCTCAACCCCGCACCATTAAGCTCATTAACATACTGCGTCCACGCCACACTACTCTGCTGTGTCTGCCAATCCGCGTACCCAAACACGAAAGCCAGCCCGCCCTCCGCAGCAGTTGGGCATGACCTGCTGTTAATCACGGCGCTCTGCCCTGCAAGCACGGTCACGGTACCGAACAGCGATGCGGCGGGGTGGATGTTGTTGTATGTTGGCTTTCCGGGCAGGGGAGTGGGGACGGTGTGAACGTTTAGGGTTGGGGGGCCGCCGGACTGCGTGATCACGTAGTCGGCGGGGAAGGTGATGCCTAGGGAGCAGCCGTAGGCGCCGACGGGGCCGGTGAAGCCGATTAGCTCGTTGACTTTGTCTGGGGGGTGTTAGTTTCTATTATCCAAGGTTCGGGGTGGGGAGGGAGTGGGAGGGGGAGGGGGAGGCTTACTGGCACCGTTGGGGCCCTGGGAGATGGAAATGGACTTGTCGGTGTGCGCCGTGTTGGGGAAGGAGGTGTTTGGTGCACTCTGCTTCAGCTGGATCTGCGTGGTAGGCAGGATGGTGCTGCCGCAGCGCTTGTCGAGAGACACGGGGGAGGCGCTGACGAGGGCAGCTACCGTGGCGAGGACGAGGGTGAATGCAGTTTGGACCATGTTTGCGGTTTAGTAGTAGTAGCTATTGAAGCTGTTGGATGTATTTTCTGGTGGCTTAAGGCGTGAGGAGAGTGTGTGAGCTGTGGGTAAAGAGATATATTCTAGGACCGAGCAGGTCCATGGTTATATACCATTTCTCCCCCTCCTCCATGGCGCTGGACCAAGTGACCGAGCAGGCTAATTCGGGTATAAGGCAGCTCAGCTCGAGCCTTAGATGGCTGTATACGACGTGTTACTGTTTGCGCGTCATTCGTCTCTTACGGCCAAAGGTTTGCGCAGCACACTCTTACGTGAGTGCCTCTCTCGTATTCGACTTCGTGATGTAGTAGATCGGCATCGGCGAGCGGGCTGATTGGAGAGCTCAGCCTTACCCCATTCCTACCCTTCCTGCCAGCTGGTGCGCTAAATAAAGGTTATTTCCACAACACGGACACGGGCATCGGTCTACCCCACGGGCTCTGCGCATTCGTCGAGCTGATCGGCGCCGTCAAATGCGTCGGAGGGATTGTCCTCGCTTGCTTACGCCGTGCGACGTTGTGCTCGGAGCTGAGATCGGCGCATTGTGGTAAGGCTGGTAACCAGTACGAGGCGACCTGTGTGTTGGATACGGGGTGTGGGATGGGGGCTGGTGCATGCTGTCATACCTTACCAGGAATCAAAGTGAAACATTGAGATGCTGTTGGGGCTCCCGAAATAGGTTTGCCGGCATAGGGCATATACGAGGATTTTGGCTGATGTGGGATGATAATGCTCTAGAACCGGCTGTGGGCACACATGCCGCGAGCCATGCAGCCTTGGCGTTATAGTAAGTTCTAGGCAAAAATAATAGAGGCGGTCACGAGTGTAAGATGCTCATAGTGTTTTCTATTTGCATCTCAGAGTGTACCCCTCCAACTCCTTCTCGGTCCACTCCCACAGCTTCTTCCCCAGCTCCTCATCCGCGCCCTGCCGGCTCCCCTTCCCCAATATACCAACCGGAAAGTAGTACTCCCCCGCTACCAACCCCTCCCTCGGACTCGTCGCAGCCCACAGCTGGTTCTTCGACCCCTCCTCCACCGACACCGACAGCAGCTGCTTAAACCACCAATACGCCATCTTCTTCAGCCCCGCGTCCCCCACAAACGCAGAGTAGAGATTCGTCGTCACAACCCCCGGATGCACACTCACGCTCATAATCCCCGGATACCTCTTCGCCAGCTGGCTCGCAAACAGCCTATTCGCCAGCTTGCTCTGCGCATACCTATTCCACGTGGTTAGATGTCCCATCTCCCCCTTCAGAGCCGCAAACTCAATGCCCTCCTCCGGCGCCAAATGATGTCCAACCGACGACACCGTCACGACCCTCACATCCGCCCCCGGCTCCTTCGCCGTTTTCTCCAGCACCGGTAACAACAGCTTAACAAGCAGCGCATGTCCCACATGATTCGTCCCAAACTGCACCTCGTACCCGTCCTTGGTCAGCCCCTCCGGCACAGCCATAATCCCCGCATTGCAAACCAGCAGGTCCAGCCTATCCTCCTTCTCCACAAACGCCCTCGCACACGCCTGCACGGATTCCAAATCCGCCAGGTCGAGCGGGAGGAAGCTGAGCGGGGCATCGGGCTGCGCTTCCTGCAGCTCCTTGATCGTAGCCTCTGCTTTGGCAGCGGAGCGCGCGCAGAGGTAAATGCGCCGAGGCTGGTGCGCTGCGAGGACGCGGCACGTTTCGCGGCCTAGCCCGATGTTGCCTGAGATTTGTGTTAGTGGTTTGCTTGGGGTGAAGTGAGGCTGAGAGATGTACCGCCGGTGATCAGGATTACTTTGCCTGGTTGGGAGGGAATGGATGAGGTGTCGAATTTCACGCTACAGCCCAGTAGGGAGCCGCTCACGTGTTCGACGGCGCCGCCGACGGCACCGGAGGCATCGTTGATGAGTCCCATTGTGTGATTAGAGATTAAGTCGGGAGGATTGGGTATTAAAATTATTTGGAATTTTGAGGTAGGTGGGTGGTGGCTTCCTTTTAGGGGAGAGCTGTGTTCTAGATTGCCACTATTCGGGTAGGTTTTTGGGGATGATAGGCGCTGTTCGCCACCGCGTGTCACCGCCAAAACCCTGTTATCACATTCCCCAAGACATTACGCATTCTTGAGTCTCGATCTAACACAACGTCCCCTTGCGTATAGATAATTGCGAAAATAGGAATCCCGTGTAAATGTAAGGGGTGCCTTATCGATAGATATTGAATATTTTGTCAGAACTCATATAATCTTGGCAACTTTTAAACTACAAAATACAAAATCGTCATATCTACAACTTATCACTTTTCGTCTTGGTAGTGTAACAATTGCCACCTTGACGCAAGGGATAGATAGCCAGCACACCTACTGCTCGTGGAGCCAATGTTTCACCGCAGCTGTTGCGGAGAGAAGAATGGGCTTACCAACCTGCTGTGTATACTCCAAGTTAAACCCTCCGAGGCCTCACAAGAATGCGCAAGATGCCGTATTGGGCATGTGCAAGGCAGGGGAGCGTCGTTATCAGTCACATGATGAACAGACTCGAGCCAGAGCCTAGGTTTGATATCGGAGTATAGATCGTTAAGTTACCTTGCCGTTGATATATATACGTGGTAGTATTCTATCTGTTGAATTAAACCCCCCAAAAATAAAATCCCATACGCAATTATCCTCATCCTCAACCTATTTCTCCCTACCACAACATCTATTTCGTACTCTTATTCTTGTTCGGTAGTGAGTTGCGGGGTACTCGGTAGGAAAATGTTGTTTGAACGAGTTCTCCGCATATCACGTGTTTCTGTGCCGATGCACTCTACAATTACTATAGTACGTATCTTTCGGAAACCTCGGCCAATTAAAATGGGGTGAATTCAAACAAGCGTCAGCCCGGCATCTTCATTCCGCGCCGCCGTCCGTCTGTAACCCCAATGAGTGCGGCTGTCACAGACGACATTTTTTCGCCATCACTCTATGCATGTTCGCTGTCTTCTTTATTAACTCGACGCTTTCTGGAGTCATTGCAAAGTTCTTTCCTGATACCTTCATTGTTGCACTCACTCGTCGAATTCGCGCTATAACCATGTCGTTCTCCAGCCTCGTTCAAGATCTGTCATTCAGGGACGCCAATGATGACAGGCGCCCGGCCCGCGGACCACTCTCAACCTCTTCTACCATTGATGATCGGAGATCGCACGTCTCGAGGGCGATGTCATACGCCAGCACCAGCGCAACCAGCGTCAGCATCGCCGGAGACATCTCGAGCCAATTGCACGGCGGATACTCTCACCCCCTGGCCCGTTCGTGGCAAGCCGAGCGACAATTGACAAAGGTTAGTCACAACCATTCATCCAATGCCAGCCTCAATCCAATTGCTAACAATATACCCCTCTAGTCTATGCTCATATACCCCCTCTTCATATCCGACCAGGACGATGAAGAATCCATCATCCCCTCCCTCCCCGACCAACACCGCCGCGGCATCAACAAACTCGTCCCCCATCTCGAACCCCTCATCCGCAAAGGCCTTAAATCCGTCATCCTCTTCGGCGTCCCTCTCGCCCCGGGCTCCAAAGATGCCCTCGGAACCTCCGCCGACGACCCAAAAGGCCCCGTCATGGCCTCCATCCGTCTCCTCCGCCAACGCTTCCCTCAACTCTTCATCGTCGTCGACGTCTGCCTCTGCGAATACACATCCCACGGCCACTGCGGCATCCTGCGCGATGACGGCAGCTTGAACAACCAGCTGTCTGTTGACCGCATCTCCGATGTCGCAGTCGCATATGCCCAGGCCGGCGCCCACTGCGTCGCTCCATCGGACATGAACGATGGTCGCATCCGCGCCATCAAGCTCAAGCTCATCGAAGAGGGCATTTCCCACAGAGTCGTCTTGATGTCATACGCCGCCAAGTTCTCTGGCTGCTTGTACGGACCATTCCGCGACGCAGCTGGATCCGTCCCGTCATTCGGAGACAGGAAGTGCTACCAACTCCCCCCCGGAGGACGCGGGTTGGCTCGCCGGGCGATGCACAGAGATATTGCTGAAGGGGCAGACATCATTATGGTCAAGCCCGCTGGGCAGTACCTCGATATCATCAGCGACGCCAAGGAGATCGGGAAGGACATGCCAGTCGCTGCTTATCAGGTCAGTGGCGAATACGCCATGATCCACGCAGCTGCCAAGGCGGGCGTCTTCGATTTGAAGGCCATGGCTTTTGAGTCCACCGAGGGCATTCTGAGGGCTGGTGCTACGATTGTTGTTTCGTACTTCACCCCACGATTCTTGGACTGGCTGGAGTCTTAGATGTTAGAGCTCGGCTGAGTTGGTTTCTGGTTAGTTTTGGCGAAGGCGTTTTGGGGGGGAATGGTCAACTGCGGGTGTATATATGGGTATATGATGGGTCATGTCTGCGAACTGTATTTATGGTTATGAGTCTCAACTCCAAAAAACAAAAGAGATAGGCAAATAGTTGGATTGCTGGATGCGATAGATAGCGTTGCTTCGGAAGCTAATGGTATATATTTCCAACCAAAGAGAGTATATCTTTATAAGTTTAACTACTGAATATCTTGAACTTCCACTACCTTTATACTGCCTTAGTAATTTAAATGGAAGGATCTATATAATCCACTTCCATGGACATTTAACGGGTCAATGGACTCCCACTACCGGAACAAGACTATTCCGGAGCCGAGGCGTAGCCGTTACCGCCTTGACTCCCCTAACATTGTCGGAAACGTGGGGTTTCGGTACCATCCAACCCGATCTTGCCAGGCGACGTCCAGCCATGCAGACCAAAGCAAACGCGATGGTCTCAACAAAACACCACATTTCCAAATTGTGATCCCTCACCATGAGGTCCCTGGCTACGGGCCTAGCTGCTGCTCGGCCGGGATTTGCCAACGACGCCATCCTGAGATGTGAGACCTTGAGCGCGATTCCCAACCGGCAAGGTAGCCGCCCTCGACTACAACACCCTCAACATGTCGGTCCACGGCGGCATCATCGTTCCATAACGACAAAACGCCGGCCACGCACCGCGCTCTTCTTCCCAGGTACCTCCACTCCCCCCCCCTCCCTCGCGCCTCTCTAACGCGTTTCCCCCAGGCCAAGGCGTCCAAAAAGTCGGCATGCTCAAGCCCTGGCTCGATGCCTTCCCCCGTAGCGCCGGCCCAACCATCGAAGAAGTCGACCACCTCCTCGGCTACAAGCTGTCCACCCTCATCGAGGAAGGCCCCAACAGCGCCCTCACCGCTACCATCCACTCCCAGCCCGCCATCATGGCAACCTCCATCATGATCCTGCGCGTCCTCGAGGCGGAGTTCGGATTCCACCCCCCCTCGCGCTGCGACGTCACGCTGGGGCACTCGCTCGGCGAGTTCGCCGCGCTCGTCGCGGGGGGGTACGTCACGTTTCAGGACTCCCTGTATCTCGTGCGCCGACGCGCGGAGATCATGGCTGAGTGCTCCCGTCGCGCTTCCGAGGAGTTCGGCGGCGAGTACGGCATGATTGCCCTCGTCACGGAGCCGGACCACCTGCGGCCGCTTGTGGCTGCTATCCACGACTTCATCGGACACAATAATGCGGGCGTGAAGACGAATAGCGGAGAGGACGTCCCGCCGATTCAACAGGTGTCGATTGCGAATATTAATAGCAAGAATCAGATCGTGTTGAGTGGGAATATTAATATGATCCGCACGCTGCTGACGCATGTGCGGAGTTTTGGGGGGCATGATCCTAGAGCTGTGAGGTTGAAGAGCGATTCCCCTTTTCATAGCCCGTTGATGAAACCGGCGAGTGTGATGATGCGAAGGTTGCTGGATGGGAAGAGTAGGGTTAAGGGGCGTGAGGAGGAGGATATTGTGATGTGGCCGGGTGTGATGGAGATTGTCTCGAATGTGTCGGCGAGGCCGGTGACGTCGAAGGCGGAGTTGAAGGATAAATGGACGAGGCAGTGTGTGGATACTGTGCGTTGGTGGGATAGTATTAAGTACCTTGACCAAGAGGAGAAGGTGAGGCGGTGGATTGGGGTTGGGCCGGGGAAGGTGGGGAGGAATCTGGTTGGGAAGGAGGTTGGGATGAGGGGGAAGGATACGGTTAAGGGGGGTGGTGTGTGGGGGATTAGTGACCCGAAGGAGATTGAAGAGGTGATGAGGGCGCTGGATGATACCGAGTTGATGTATTGCGACGATGATTGAGCTGGGGATGAGACGTACTTGGGGCTCTCTCGCAACGAGCATTGTAAGATGACGGCGAGGGTATGCAACCGACTGGGCCGCTGCCATCGAGTGACAAGCCTCAGCGGAGCGTTTTGGAGATATTGAGCACTAGATACACACACGGCGCATTAGGATCTCGAATCGAGATGGAAGATGTATTTGAAGTAGCTTGGTGCTGCGGTAATGGAAAATATTACTATCACCTGTTGACACGCGCAAGACTCAAATGACCGCCACCGTTTGCAGATGCTAGGAGCATAATGTGTATTAATTAATCATGATATTCGTACACCACTGCACCATCGCTAAACCCAGCAAACCCCTATTATACAGCACCGTCCGCTGACAACAAGACAACTACTTCTTCTGCCTCTTCGTGCTCTTATCACTAACCTGGCTCAACACGCTCGCACTCCTCTTATGCGCCGCCTGCTGCGCCTGCACCGACCCTGCCCTCGCAATCGACACACTCCTCTCCTTCTCCACACCCTCCGCCTTAATCTCGCCCTCCGCCTCCGCCTCCCCCTCCTTCTCCTCACTCTCCACCTGCGCCCCCTCCTCCCCCTCCTTCTTCTTCCCCTCCTTCTTTTCCCTCTCCGCCTTCTGCGCCTCCGCAAGCTTAATCTCCCCATCCAGCTTATCCGACGCCTTCCGCGTATCAAGCAGCACATTAATGCTCCCTAGCAGCGCCTCAAACGCCGTCCCAACCTCCAGCGTCGGCATCACCAGACGCGGCGGAATCTCCAGCTCCGTAAGGACATTCGTGATCCGGCTCGCGAGCACTGCAGAGCGACTACTGACCATCTTGGCGATACGGTCGTAGCGGAACTGCGGCCCGCTCTGGAGGCGGTCGTGCGTCGACACACCAAACACAACGTGGTCCTCCTCGCTCAGCTTGCGCCGTTCCGCCGGGCCCGCACCGCCCTTCTTCGCCGCCACTGGCGTGGGAGCCGCAGGCTCACGCACCGTACTATCGCGGCGATCAACGGGCGCCGCGCCTGGCCCAGCTGTTGGTGTGCCCTCAGGCCCAAGGATCGACTTCCGCTTCTTGGACTTATCGGCATTCATGAGCTGCTGGACGAGCTGCTGTAGGCCCGCGGAGGTGGTATAGACGCCGACATTGCTGCTGCTGAGTGGCGCGTCAAGGCGTGCGTACAGGTCCTTGCGCTCCTCGTTGAGGCGCTCGGAGCGCGCCATGATGCGCTTGAGCTCGATGAGGAGGCTCTCTTCCTCGCGGCGCTCCTCGGAGCTACGCGACATGGCGTTTTCGGCGAAGCGCTTGCGTAGGGCTTCTTGCACGGGGTTGAAGGACGACATGAGCTGGTGTAGACTGAATTCGACTTGGCTCATGAACTGTACGGGGCGGTGGACAGACATCATCTTTGCGGCGACGTCGTAGTAGCGTGATTTGAGGTCTTCGAGCGTGCGGGGTTTGAGCTCGGGGACGAGAGCGGTACTGTCGGCGCCCTCTGTGTCGGGGGGAGGCGCGGGCTGGTATTCGTAGCGGTCCCAGACTAGAGGCCATCTGAGGTCGAAGTCGCGCGCTGTCTGCATGAGGTAGTCCGTCTCTTCCTTGGTCCAGTCTTCGTTCTTGAGCTTGGCTTCGTATTGTTCGTCGTCGTACTTTGGGATGTTGACTTGTACATTGAACTTCGCGAATGCCGAGTCGTCCACCTCCTCCTTGACCTCACTCTCTACCGCCTCTCCACCCTCCCCCTCCTGCGTCTCCTGTTTCGGCGCCACTTCAACCTTCCTCCTCCAATGCTTCAACGTCATATCATCCTCCCTCGCACTATTCTTAAACGGCTTCAACTCCCACTTCGCAGCCGGCTTCCTGCTCACAAGCCTCCTCTTCTTGAACTGTGGAACTGCAGGCACAATCGAGATCGGATTATCCCCCCCCAGGCTCTGCACCTCGCGCTGTAACCCCTTCAGATTGGGTCTCGCATTCGTGAGTTTTTGTTTCTTTGCTGGGCGCGGGCCTGCACCATTCGGCAGGTCCAGCATGTCGCGCACATCGAGGGACGTCATCGTGAATCGTCGAAATGCGCACCTGCGCGTCGTTGTTAATCAGCGTACACTGTATATCTCAATTCCCTACCCCCTCTGACAGGGATAAACCAGTTGCGACGATAAAACGTAGCTCGTTATGTCGCGAAATGCCGTGGTCGAGCGATGTTCCTGGTTTGTCTAAAGATTTAGGGAAGTGGTCAAGCAACCGCGATTACTGGATAACCACAACCCAATCTCACGTGACACAAACAGGTTGCTGCTCCACACCCCTGACCGCGCATTGGATTCTGGAACCGTGGCCGCTGTCAAAATAGCACGAGGAGAGCTACCACACACGACACCTCAACCCCCCACGACTCTTCACATCGCCCATCACACGCGCTTCTCGCCCTCAGACCTTCCCCAGAGCGCCCTCTCACAGCAAGCAAGCAGCCCAGCATGCGCTCCTTCCTGCCCGCGCTCTCGCTGGCGGCAGCGACGCTGCTCGTCCCCGTCCAGTCGCTGTACTTCTACATTGAGGGCACGAACCCGAAGTGTTTCTTTGAGCGGCTTCCAAAGGACACGCTTGTCGTTGGGCAGTACAAGGCGGAGGAGTTCAGTATTGATCAGAACAAATACGTCAAGAATGATAACCTGAATATCTTCATCACGGTCGAGGTAGGCCTTCCCCAGCTCCCCCAGCTCCCTCTTCCCTCAATCCCAGTCGCTGTCATCCCATATTTTCCCGAGGAAACCCCCGTCTAACACCCCCCAAGGAAGTCTTCGACAACGACCACCGCATCGTCTCCAGCCGCGGCCAATCCAGCGGCAAAATCACCTTCACCTCCGCCGACTCGGGCGACCACCGCATCTGCTTCACCCCCTCGCACTCCACAGGCCACTCCGGCTGGCTCGGCGGCCAATCGCTCGGCGGCGTCAAGCTGACGCTCGATCTGGCTATCGGGACCACTTCGGAGATCGAGACGGATGACCATGGCAAGATTACGGATTTGGTGCAGAAAGTTAAGGATCTGAATGGGAGGTTGATGGATATTAAGCGCGAGCAGCTGTTTCAGCGGGTACGTCTTGTCCTTTCCATTTTCAAACCCACCCCTTCTTCCCCTCCTATTTGATTCCGGGATGGTGGGGATAGGGAGACTTTCTGGAGCATGCTAACGACTCCCCAGGAGCGCGAAGCCGAATTCCGCGACCAGTCCGAAGCAACCAACTCCCGCGTCGTGCGCTGGACGCTCATCCAGCTCGCCGTCCTCGGTATCACCTGCGCCTGGCAACTCTCCCACCTCCGCTCCTTCTTCATCAAGCAGAAGCTTACTTAAGGGCTTCCCGCCGTGGGTCTGTGTCGGGTTGACGAAACTATTTAATGGTGCGAGGACGGGGGATAGGAGGGGAAGATAGGGGGGGAGGGAGGTGGGAGAGAAAGAAGGGAAGATGGGGAGGGGGAGAGATAGGGGTGCTGGAACGGAAGAGGGGTAATGAGCAACGCATACCGGGTTTCCAAAATAGGTGTTTACATATGTATCTGGGTGTCATGTCTATCGGTCCGGTCGGTGGCCGTGGTCTCTGTACTTTTGGCATTTTTTTTCCCTCAGAACTCAAGACAGAAAGAAAGAAAGAAAGAAAGGAAATTCAAATATAACTCGAAACAACCATTGCTTTTTTGGTCACTATACGGGATGCGCTTTGATGGTGAAGAGGTCGACGCTCACTCCTCGGTGTCATGCACGAGCTGGTAAGGGGCGCGTTTGGTGCCTGAACCGTCTCGGCGAGGTGCTCTCTGAGCGACAGAGGATGGAGTATAGGTCGAGTCTAGTAGCGACTCTACCTACTCCGTTATGTTTAGACAAGACGCTCTCATGGATCGAAGAACATATCACATCACATCATCAAACAACACACCCAGTATAATTCAAAATACATCATCAATGTTCCCCCCCTACTCTATCTACCTCCTCACCACGCCCTATCTATCCCCCCCCTCCGCGCACATCTACCCCCCATCTATCCCCTCCCCACACCCCTCTCTCACCCCCTCACAACCACT
>JPKC01002129.1:0-12036 GCA_000750925.1 Pseudogymnoascus sp. VKM F-4518 (FW-2643) | reverse complement strand
AGAGGAGGGGGAGGAGGGAGTGGAGGGGGTTTTTGGTGGAGTGAGGGGGTGCGTGGCGTTGATGTGGAAGACGCTGATGCTGAAGGAAGAAATATATGGAGAGGAAGCGTATAGAGGAAGCGGCACAGATGTGTATAATGCGATTGTTGTACATATATAGATTTGACAAATGAAGATGCAAACGCCTATAATGCCCACTCTACTACAGCCACAGACCATCACAGATTCTCGCTCTACTACTACTACAACACGCGCGTTTTCTCCTATTTGTACAATACAAGCCCCGTCCCACCCCCACCCCTCTAGAACGTCGCAGCCTCCAACCCCGCCGCCTCCAGCGCCTTCCCCCTCTTCCTCGCAATCACCGCCCCAATCCCCGCCAACATCTCCTCCGTCAACTCCCCCTTCCCCAACGCCTTACGCTTCGTCCTCTCGCGCTTATTCACCTCATTCAGCGGCGTCCGCATCAATCGGATCGACTGCTTGCGCTCCTCCTTCGCCGCCTCCTCCGCCTCCTTCTTCTCGAGATACGCGTCGTCGTGGCGCGTGCGGAAGATGGAGAACCGGTTCCGCAGCTCGTCGATCACGCTATCGGGCATCGGCGGCTTCAGCAAAGTCGGCAGGAACGTCCGCGTCTCGACGTCGATGCGCAGCGTGTCGGCGTCGTGGTCGGGGTGTTCCTTGGGCGCCGTCTTGGGCCAGGGGATCACGGTGTTGAGCCCGGCGATCATGCGGGTGTACTTCACGCCGCCGGATTTGTTGTGGAAGACCTTGCTGTTGACGATGTCGCGGACGATGACGTCGCGGACGGTGCCTGTTGAGGGGTCGGGGAGGGGGACGACGAGCTTGACGGCCGCGATGGAGAGGGGCTTCTCGACGCTGCGGACGGGGCGGTCGTCGGATTCGGGAGAGGTCATCATCCATTTGGGGACTGCGATGTCGACCTGGAATGGCACGTGTTAGTTTTTGTCTTGAGGGGTGTCCTGCTGAAATAGTGCTCTGGGTTTGAGGAGAGAGGCTGTCCTGCCGAAGCAGTGCCCTGAATCCGAGGAGAGAGGTTGTCCTGCCCAAACAGTGCCCTGACTTTTCGACGAGAGATTGAAAGACATACCATATTCATCCCCTCAACAGTAATCTGCTGCTTCTCCGCATCAAAACTCTGCACCTTCCCAATCCTCCCCTTATCGCTCCCCTCCAACAACACCACCCGATCCCCCGCCACAATATTCGCATACCGCCCCCCCGACGGATTAACCTCCATCCGCTCCTCCATCGTCAACTTCTGCCCATGCAACTGATTCGAGTGAATCGTCCCGTACGTCTCCTTCTTCAATCCGACATCACGCCTCGGCGCCAGAGGGCCAAGATCATAGTCCTCCCGCCGCGCGGTCCGCGCATTCTTGATCGACCCCGTCAGGTGCTGCTGCGCGAAGCGCTCGTGCTCTCGCCGCGTCTTCATCTCATCGTGCTGGTTCTTCGTGCGGCGCTTCACGAGCCGCCGGGCGGCTTGCCTCTCGGCGAGGACGGTGCGGCGGAGGACGGCCTGCATGGTGAGTGGGTGACGTGGTGCGTGGTGCGTGGTGGCCGGCGTGCAGTCAAGTCGGCCTGGGAGGCTGTTCGGTCGTTTATAATTTTGAAGACGGAGCTTCGAATTGAGATTGGAGGCTAGGATGGATGGGGACTAGTGGGTTTGGGGTGGTTCGGGTTCGGGGGTTGTTGGGGTGGTGTAGGTGGCTTTGAGATAAGGCTAGGTCACGTGCGGGGGGTTATTGGGGGATTGTGGCATTAATTGACCGGATTAGGGGGGTTTAGCCGCGTGAGGTGGTTGATCTGAGTTTGTTTCTTGTGTTACCCCCATCGCGCTTGTTGCGTCTGGAGTTTTGACTGTGGTGGTGGTGGTGGTTGTGGTTGTTTGGAGCACGATGCGATGCCCTGTTCAGCTGAAGAAACCCAGATATGCTGTGGACATGGACATGCTCGTTGTGTTTATTACGGTACAAGGCAGACCCAGTTTGGCGAGGCTTTTGTGGAAGTTATGTATCTGTACATGAACGGGACATGGATGGGAATGGCCGGGGGCTGTAGTCCCCCATATAGAGTCAACACACACGACCGACTCAGAAACGCATAGTAAAGATGGGAAATGTTGAGATTATATAAGGGCCGGCGGTGTATAAAGTCGAATAATGCAACAGAGGGATATTTATAGGAATTCTAGACGTTACGGGGCCCCTCAGAGAGACGGCGTTCGGGGTTTCGGGTGACGGTTGAGGTGAACCCCTTATGAAACGTCTGGACTCGTTATAACTGGAAAGAAACAAGTGCCAAGTGCCGTACAAGTCGATGGGCGGTACGGGTACATTGTACGGTAGGCGAGTATGTACTTCAGCGTACAGCCCCCTTTGTGGAAACTTGAAAATCAAAAATCAACGGCGAGGCCGGTGGTGGGTAGGTGACGGTGATGACGACGGATAACGTGATGCTGAGAAGTGAAGAAGTGAAGATGCTGATGCTGATCGGCAAGAGACGGCGAGTAGGCAGTGTACAGTATGTGTATAACAGAACCGGATTTATGAGGCTGTCCAGGCTATCCAGGCTAGGAGCTAACGATGAAGACGCGTCAAGAGGACCCAGAGGAGGGACGATGGGAAGATTGATAGGGGAGCAGTAGCAAGAGCAGTACCAGTAGCAGGAGCAGGGGATACTTACTTGGTCTGGTCTACAGCTACAGAGCCTCGTATGCACATGTCTTGCATGTATCTGTACAGCAGAAAGTAGTAGAGACAGTACATACATAGCATACATAGCATACATAGCATACATAGCATAATAAACTGCCATGCACCATACATACTACGGTGATGCCAGTCTTGTAGTAGTAAGATGTCTATAGGAGAAGGGGAACAGGATCAATGGCATGAGATATAGCTCGGCGATGCAATGAGTACACTGCAACAGATAAGATATATAACTCATAATAAATCCATACAAACTCTCTATTATATACTGTAGATACAAAGCATATTAACAGACGCTAGAAGACAGGAAAATCGTGATTCTCATGCTGTATTTCTCTGTATTTATTTCTCTGTATTCCCCGTACTCCCCGTACTACGCCGTACCATTTATGCCCCACGCGGCCTTTCATCTACCACATTCCCTTCCTTCCACACAATCTGGAGGTGCGAGTGCGAGCTGCAAATAGCAAATAGCAAATTACTCTACTCCTGCAGGTACCAGTGACTTGATCTCTCTAACTTTTCCACCCTACCCTACCACACATAAACCTAACCTTCACAAGTACCAAGTACCACATAACTACCCAGACTACCCTACTCTCCCCTACCACCACCCTACCACACTCCCCTCCCCTACCACACTCCCTCCCTCCCCTCCCTCCGCCCTGCGCCTGCGCCCTCTCTGCCTGCCTGCCTGCCTGCCTGGCCTGCCTTCCACTACTCCAACCACCATCCAACCCGTCCAAACACCGCTAAGCTACTACGAGCAAGCAAAGCCAGAGCAAGACAATCGATCTCGCAACCTCGCATCCCATCCCAAAACCCTCTGATCTCTCCTACCACAATCTAAACCCATCAAACCACTTCAACCACCTCCGAACCTCAGCGAATTCACCCTCTACAACACACTCATCCACCAAAAACTATATCTTCTTCAGGCTGAGATCCTCATCTCACCCTTTACATCACTCCATCTCTTAACCCTTTCACACACGACTTCACCCCGACAGTATGGCGGAGATCCGTCGGAAGCTCGTCATCGTCGGTGACGGTGCTTGTGGTAAGACTTGTCTGTTGATGTAAGTACCCAACCCCATCCGCTGCTGCCTCGATGAGCCAGCACACTCTGCTGCTCATGTTTCCATCCTCGCCGATGCTGATATTATCTCAGCGTTTTCTCCAAGGGCACTTTCCCAGAGGTAAGCCTTCCCCCCCCCAGTCAGCCATCACACAACTCGACCCATCATCGACTCGTCGCTATCGCACACACGAACAGAACGACTTCAAATACACAGCGGCATGACCTGCCAGATACAGGAATACCGGGCTAACGAGATAATGTGGCTTGATAGGTCTACGTCCCAACCGTCTTCGAGAACTATGTGGCCGATGTTGAGGTCGATGGAAAGCACGTCGAGCTGGCTCTTTGGGATACGGCTGGCCAGGAGGATTACGACCGTCTCCGCCCACTCTCGTACCCAGACTCCCACGTAATCCTCATCTGCTTCGCCGTCGACTCCCCCGATTCGCTCGACAACGTCCAGGAGAAGGTACTGTAGCCCTCGTGGGAGATTGCGCCTCGCGCGCAGGCTGGCAAGGCTTGGCTAACATTTTTTGCTACCACAGTGGATCTCCGAAGTGCTGCATTTCTGCCAGGGGCTCCCAATCATCCTCGTCGGGTGTAAGAAGGATCTTCGCTACGACCAGAAGACCATCGAGGAGCTTCACAAGACCAGCCAGAAGCCGGTTACACCAGAGCAGGTATGAAAGGAATCCTTTCGGAGCGGCTATCGCTGCGCCCGTCCCCCAGTTACTTGGTCCCGAGCTAATATATCTCGAAATAGGGAGAGGAGGTCAGGAAGAAGATTGGTGCCTACAAGTATCTCGAGTGTTCCGCAAAGACCAACGAGGGTGTTCGCGAGGTCTTTGAGCACGCAACCCGTGCCGCTCTTCTCTCCAAGAAGGGAGGCAAGAGCAAGCACAAGTGCCTCATCCTGTAGACATATCGATACCAACTCTCTATGCAATCAACCTCTATTTTTTTTTACATCGTCCGGACTCAAAGTTGGTGATGAGGTGGCTGTTGGCTAAAGTACGCAAAAGGACTCGTCTACGCCCCATCGTTCCCCTCGCTCGAGATCGGTTGATGTTTTGGGTCTGCGTTTCGGCATCCTTTCGGAACCCCATCCCTTACCGGAATCATCGAGGTTGAGAGCATACATGCCTCTCTCCCATCCTCCGTGTTTGCTCCTGTGCGCTCGCTCCATGCCACCACCACGCCGTTTTCTGCTCCCCCTTTCGTCTCTGCGCTGGATGGATGGAGGGTTGGCGTGGTCCGGGCGTGCAGGCGAGCACGTCTCTCTCCTATCTATCTATCTCTCTATCGATCGATCTCTCTCCGCGGCTGTTTTTGTGTCTGGAGCCTCGCGCGCGCACGGTTGCCCCCTTTTTTTATGCTTCGCTTGCGATTTTGAGTGCGCTGGGTGACGGGATACTTGTGCGGCGTCCTTTGCGTTTGCGTGTGTGTGTGTGTGTGTGTGGCTGTGGTTGTGGCTTGTCCTGCTGTTTGTTGGCGGTGGCGGTGGCGGTGGTGGTGGTGGTTGGTGGTGGTGGTGCCGGCCTGCCTGCCTCTCTTCCCGTGTTTCTGTCTCGTTGGTCTGAAACGTTTCGAGCTGTCTGGTGATTGATGGTCAATGTGTCCCGGACCGATTCGCATTTTCCATGGTGTAATAGCAATAGGCCGTAGTTTATTTGAAGATCTCTTTCCTCACTCCGGTGGCTTGTCTGTGGGGGTGTGGTGATTTGTGGTGGAGACTCTGCTACATGCTCATGCTGATGCTCGGCGTGGGTGGGTGTTAACATTTGATTATAGCGTCTGGATGTCATTTCACTACTTCGTCCTTGAGTTTTCTTCCTGGTCACCGCTGCGCTCTCTCTACTGGAGTTGACTGGAGGGATTTCCGGATTTTGTGATTGAGTAGGCGTGATACAAATGAGACCTCGCCCTCGCCCACCAATGGCTCAAACAATAAAGCCTCTCTAACTCGAGTCAAACAGACACACTACGAGAAAGGGCCACCGAAGGGATAAAACGATCAGCTCGACCCAGGTTTGAACTACAGTCCATCGGTCCTCAACATCAAGCCCGAACTAATTTGGCAAGACTGGTTTAGTTATATTAGGGATGGACGTCTTAGCCATTAGATTATAGGGATAGTGGGATTGAGGTGGGCAGGCGTATAGAGTGATATATAAATTGGTGGTCTGGGGCACTTAGGGGGCAGGGCAGGGGAAGCTGGGGAATACCAGAGAGTTCTACACCACTTGGGATATAATTTGCTATCTCATACTCGTGCACGTTAATTCTTTGGCCTCACATTTCATATTATATAATTGATCTGTTTATAGGAGAGCAGGCTATTTGAATTGTTATTTGCATGTGTTCGCTGCATCTCCATTCTCCATAAGCTAGCTTGCGGCCATCGGCCCTTTACAAATCGACTCCAAGCTTAACCCCGTGCATAGCAATCGACCATTTCAGGTGCCAAAAAATGCAAACGACGTTCCCAGGTACTCCCTCACGCGTATATGACTCATTTCCATCTCTACATCCGTTGTCATGGAAATAAAGCCATCCCTCTACATCTGAGAGTAGATAATCACGTGATTCGCTACTTGTCGCGTTGTTCTGCCTACCCAATGTTTGTCGCGCTAGAGCTAAAATGTCGGCAAGTCGCGTCGGATTATCAATGAACGCGTAAAGTACTTGAACCCCAACTCTGCTTTGCCCGCTCTTCTCTTTCCCACTTCAACATCCTCAACTCTCCTCATCTTTCCACCGAAACTCCTCTTCCCCCTCTTTTACTCTTAAATCGAGGATCTCAAGACTTTCCCATTGTTGTCGAGACACTCCTTTTGCCTCTTATAACTACCAAGTCTCTTCTCCTGTGACGTCGAGTCGCTTTCGTCACCATGTACGTGATTAAGCGCAGTAAGTTCTTGCAGATTCCAACCTGCGGATATGCCCTCTAATGAGATCAACAGACGGGAATAAGGAGCGTGTGCAGTTCGACAAGATCACAGCTCGTGTCTCCAGGCTGTGTTACGGATTGGACGCTGAGCATGTCGACGCCGCCGCCATCACACAAAAGGTCATCTCTGGTGTGTACCAGGGTGTCACCACCATTGAGCTCGATAACTTGGTATGTATAGCCTCATTCACAGAAGATGAGTTGCTGTAGGCTGTGCAATTGCTAACAGGATGTCACAGGCTGCCGAGACTGCGGCCTACATGACCGTCACCCACCCAGACTACGCCATCCTCGCTGCACGTATTGCAGTGTCCAACCTTCACAAGCAGACCAAGAAGCAATTCTCGTCGGTCATCCACGACTTATATCATTACGTAAACCCTAAGAACTCGAAGCCGTCGCCCATGATTGCAAAGAAGACATATGACATTGTTATGAATCATGCGGAAGAGCTTAACTCTGCCGTCCTCTACGACCGTGATTTCAACTACCAATACTTTGGCTTCAAGACCCTTGAGCGATCGTATCTTCTCCGCCTTGATGGCAAGGTTGCTGAGAGGCCGCAGCACATGATTATGCGTGTTGCGGTGGGCATTCACGGCGAGGATATTGAGAAGACTATCGAGACATACAACCTCATGTCTTCCAAATACTTCACACACGCTTCCCCAACACTCTTCAATGCTGGTACGCCACAGGCCCAGCTCTCATCCTGCTTCTTAGTCGACATGAAGGAGGATAGTATTGAGGGTATCTATGACACACTCAAGACATGTGCCATGATCTCAAAGACTGCCGGAGGTATCGGGTTGAACATTCATCGTATCCGCGCCACTGGTGCATACATTGCCGGTACCAACGGAAACTCGAACGGCATCGTTCCCATGCTCCGCGTCTTCAACAACACTGCGAGGTACGTTGACCAAGGTGGCAACAAGCGCCCAGGTGCTTTCGCCATCTATGTCGAGCCATGGCACGCGGATGTCTTTGAGTTCCTGGACTTGAGAAAGAACCACGGCAAGGAGGAAGTCCGTGCCCGTGACCTGTTCTACGCTCTCTGGATCCCGGATCTCTTCATGAAGCGTGTCGAGAAGAACGGCGACTGGACGCTCATGTGCCCCAACGAATGCCCTGGATTGGCGGACGTTTACGGCGATGAGTTTGAGGCGCTTTACGAGGGCTACGAGAAGGAGGGTAAGGGTCGCAAGACCATCAAGGCCCAGAAGCTTTGGTACTCCATTCTCGAGTCTCAGACTGAGACGGGAAACCCTTTCATGTTGTACAAGGATGCTTGCAACCGCAAGAGCAACCAGAAGAACCTCGGTACCATCCGCAGCTCCAACCTGTGCACAGAGATTGTCGAGTACTCTTCTCCAGATGAGGTGGCCGTGTGTAACTTGGCATCCCTTGCCCTGCCGACGTATGTTGACATGGCCAACGGCACATACGATTTCCAGAAGCTTCACGAGGTCACACAGGTTGTTGTCAAGAACTTGAACAAGATCATCGAAGTCAACTACTACCCCGTCCCAGAGGCCAAGCGCAGCAACTTCCGCCACAGGCCAGTTGCTGTTGGTGTCCAGGGTCTCGCTGATGCTTTCTTGGCTCTCCGCCTTCCCTTCGATTCGCCCGAGGCTAAGCACCTCAACTCCCAGATCTTTGAGACCATTTACCACGGTGCTTTGACTGCATCTGTGGAGCTGGCCCAGATTCACGGCCCGTACGAGACGTACGAGGGATCTCCAGTGTCGAAGGGCGAGCTCCAGTACGACATGTGGGGCGTTACTCCTACCGACCTGTGGGACTGGGACTCTCTCAAGGCCCAGATCAAGCAGCACGGTATCCGCAACTCCCTGCTCGTTGCGCCCATGCCCACTGCTTCCACTTCCCAGATTCTCGGCTTCAACGAGTGCTTCGAGCCATACACCTCGAACATCTACTCGCGCCGTGTCCTGGCTGGCGAGTTCCAAGTCGTCAACCCCTGGTTGCTCAAGGACTTGGTCGACATGGGTCTGTGGTCTGACAACATGAAGAACCGCATCATCGCGGACGGAGGCTCCATCCAGAACATCCCCAACATCCCCGCCGACATCAAGGCCCTCTACAAGACCGTCTGGGAAATCTCCCAGCGCACCATCGTCCAGATGGCTGCCGACCGTGGAGCCTTCATCGACCAGTCCCAGTCCCTCAACATCCACATGAAGGACCCAACAATGGGCAAGATCACATCCATGCACTTTGCCGGCTGGAAGCTCGGCCTCAAGACCGGCATGTACTACCTCCGCACCATGGCCGCCTCAGCCCCCATCCAATTCACCGTCGATCAAGAGGCTCTCCTCGTCGCCGACACCAACGTCGCAAGAGAGCGCACCAACTCGCGCAAGCCCCTCGCGAAAGCATACATCGCCCCTTCCTCGCAGCCATCCGCCCCGCGACCAATGTACATGAAGCAAAACTCCAGCCCCGCCAACAACACCCTCACCCCCTCCAACGGTGTCCCAACACCCAGCATCACCCCCCCTCCCACCGAGGCCAGGAAGCCAGTCAACCCCCCGCTCAAGAGCCCGGGCTTCCAGGCCGACGTCGAGGAGGGCGGTAGCCCCAAGGCGCTGGCTGCTGAGCCGGGCGCGATGCAGGATGAGGAGCTGAAGGACGCGAGTCTGTCGAAGGGGGAGGAGAAGCCGGAGAGTGGGGAGAGGGAGAATGATATCTATGCTGATGCTGTGCTGGCGTGTAGTATTGAGAACCCGGAGAGCTGCCTGATGTGCAGTGGTTAGATGGTGGGTGTGTGGATGTTTGAAGACTGGGGTGGGTGTACGAAGAGGGTATGATAGGGTTGTATGAGGGGGGGTGGGTATATGGTTCATGGGTATATGGTTCATGGCTCACGCTTTGCTGTTTTTTTTTGTTGCGGTTTGTTTTTTTGGGGGTAGGATATTGCGTTGTTTTTGTATTTTTTTTGGGGGGGTCCAGGTTCGACGTGGCTATAGCATAGACATGGCTATAGGATCTTATAGTGTTTGATATGTTGGTAGTTAATAAATCGTCGCTTTTATAGATGTTCTCTCTCTTGTCTTGAGATGTGCTGCTGCTGAAATATTTGTTGAGCCGTGTCTAAATGCTAATGAGTGTTTTGTTATTTGATTGTGTTGATATTATTAAGAGAATTTAAAAATAATATAACTGAGAAAAACATCACAGTAACGATGATCATTCTAAATTTGAGGTCATAATTTAATATTCTATTTCGGCTGGTTTTATAATTACGATGCACCTAACTTGCCCATGTCCGGTGGTTTCTTATGGCATATCTCATGACGATGATCCTCCTGGCTGGAATGGGCGTATCAAACATTGACCTTGAGGGCAAGCCGGAGCGGGTCGAAGATGCAACTTAAAGACAAACCAAGTACCATCCAAATACACACAGATACCAGTCTTCTCTACGATCCTTGTGGGCTGTAAAATCCATTTCCCGACCAATATAAAAAGCACGCCGTGTATTAAACCAAGTCTATCCTTGCCAACGCCGCATTGTCGTCCTCATCATCACTATCCACTTGCCTGGCATCCGCATCCACAAACGTTAGACGGTCACCGTATGAAATACACAACTCGTCTCCTTCCCTAACATCCTGCAGCGTCCTGTAAACCACAACGCCCTTGCCCACATCGCGCATCCAGCCGACATTCTGCCGTCGCTGGGAATGGTTAAAGAGGCTCCCAATCCCAAATACCACCGCCTGCGTATTTCTTGGGGCTTTGGAGCCTTCAGCTGTTGGAAGGGGCCAGTTACTGTGAGATATGTCAGGGCATGACGGGCTAGTAGAGCACGTGCCGGGGTGGGGGATCGATCTTACTATGTGTAGTTATAAAGATCTGTCTTCCTGACGTGCTCTTCGTTCTCTTGAGGGTCCAGTATTAGAACTGGGCAGACTTCTAAAATTGTGCCCCCTGGGATGTCTCTGCCTGCGAAGACGCCGCGGCCTGTTTCTCTTGTCATTTTCACTGTGTGTTGTAGTGGTGGGGGTTGGGTATGGGTACCTTTAGGGGTGTCTAGGATAAGTACGAGGCCCTCTGTGCGTACGAGCTGCACTTCCCCGGCCTTCTCCTCTTTCTCTTCTTCTATCGACATCGTCGTTCGCATCCAAGTTTATATTCTTTTGGATGTTGATCTTCCGTGCATTATCGCCAAGAGCGGCAGTACACATATAAATACAATCTGATAAGATTAGAAATAGGGCGGTGAATCAGGGCAGAACCCGTCACAGCTCCCTTCCGCTTACGACCAGCTTCCAAACAGACCCAATCCCCAGAAACCAATGGCTTTTGACAGCTGAGATAGAACAAAATGGCGCACCAGCGCGCCCAATCCATTAGCACCGCCGAAGTGCCCAAAGAACCCCATGCCGTCTCCCTCAAAGTCCTCCGGTCCGTACTCCTTCTCCTTCCCCGCTCGGACAATCACCATCTAACCCACCCACAGCCTAACACGACCCTCCCTCGCAATCCAATACCCCCTCCCTCACCCCTCCCCAACATCCACCCTCGCCCAAACCATCCCCCGCGCCGCCTCCCTCACCTACCCCTCCGCGCCCTCCTCCCCCTTCGCCCTCTCGCCCCTCCTCACCCTCCCCCCCGCCTTCGGCAACGCCTACGTCGGCGAGACCTTCTCCTGCACCCTCTGCGCAAACAATGAACTCCCCACCGATGCCCCGCGCGTGCACTCCGTCAAAATAGAAGCCGAAATGAAAACACCCAGCCTCACAACCTCCCTCCCCGTCTCCTTCGCCTCGGCCTCTACCCCATCCTCGCCCGCCTCCGACCCACTCTCCTCTCAGCCCGCCTCGCCGGCCGCTGATCTCGCTCCCGCCGCAAGCCTACAGGGGATAATCACCTGCCACCTCCGCGAGGAGGGGCCCCACGTCCTCGCCGTCACGGTCTCCTACTCCGAGACGACCGCGACCTCCGGCCGCGTCCGCAGCTTCAGGAAGCTATACCAGTTCGTCGCGCGCCCGGCGCTGGTGGTGCGCACCAAGATCGGGACCGTGGATGGCGGCTGGGCGCTCGAGGCGCAGCTGGAGAATGTGGGTGAGGAGGCGCTGGTGCTGGAGGGCGTGAGGCTGGATACGAAGAGCTGGTTTCGCGCGAGGAGTCTGGAGTCCTTGTGGGATGGGGAGAAGGGGGATAAGGGGAAGGCGGTGGTGGGGCGGGGTGGGGTGCAGCAGGTTTGCTTTGTGGTGGAGAAGGTGGGGGAGCCGGATGAG
>JPKC01002127.1:0-19839 GCA_000750925.1 Pseudogymnoascus sp. VKM F-4518 (FW-2643) | reverse complement strand
GTGGGGGTGGGGGGTGGAAGAAGGAGGGGAGGAAGACGGAGAGGAGGGCGCCGAGGAGGAGGAGGAGGCGGAGGTAGGAGAAGGTTTGGGCGGCGGAGGAGTGGTGGCCTAGGAGGTTGATTTCACCGGATGCTCGGAGGAATTTGGCTGCGTTACCGAGGAGCTGCGTTGGGACGGCGAAGAGACCCCTTGACTCGGATAGTCCGCCAGACGACTGAGATTCGCTGAAACCGTCGAGGATCATTAGTCCGGCGAGGGAGCCAACCGCTATCTTGCCGAAATACCCTCCGTTGCCTCCCCATGCGTTGGTGCCGCCTTGTGCCTGATTTGGTAGCGGTTGTGGCTCCTGGTGGATTTGATATGCTTGCTGGTTCATTGGCGGAGGGCGATGCGCTCTTCTAAAGTCTTGGGGAGGCCCAACAACACCACCGTGGCTGCCATCTGGAGCGAGTTGCCCGTTGGGGAGTTGTCGGTTTGACAGTTGTCCGCTTGGCATTCCGCTTGATAGTTGACTGCCAGGTAGTTGTCCGCCAGGCATTTGTCCGTTCATTGGCCCATGGCCACTTGTGAATCGCATTTGTTCTTCATAGTTGAACTGTTGGTTGGGGGGTGGTGTTAAATCGGGTGTCATATTAAAGCCCATCGAACCTGATAGGAACAGTTTCTCAAACGCGGCCACACGAGCCTTCATGGACTCGTTTTCTTCTGCGAGTCGCTTCGATCGCTTCTCTAGATGTCTAATGTACTCCGTTGCCTTTGACAATACGGTTGCCTTTGTCACGTTAGCTAACTTGCGCGGTTAATTGCGCCTCTTCACTGACCTTATTCAGCTTGTGCGCGGGAATCAGCCCCTCGAGATCTTCGACCTCCGTACTCCCATCGCTTCCTCTCGCGCTCTTCGTCATGACGCGTAGACTTGGGACGCTGTCGCGTAGAGCCAAAATCTTGTCGTTCAAGTTCGTGCGATAGCGCTTCTCGATCATATTATGCGCCGTCTTCTTGACCGGACGCTGGCCGTGTTCGTCGCCCGAGACATCCTCCTCATTTCCCTCGGTGGACGACTTTCGTTTTCTCGCACGACTCTGATGGTCCGGTGATGACATTGTCACCGAGTCGCTTTGGCGTCTGCTGGTGGCCGAGTGAGGACTGCTTTCTCGTGCACTGGGATATTGGAGATGGGCCGGCATCGCAATACTGCGCAGCAGCTCCTGTTGCGCTACGGATAAGGTCCCCATGGGCTGCGGCTGTACTGACTCGACGTTGGGCTGCATTTGCGCGCCCACGCCCATCTGAGGGCCACTCCACGGCAATGGCGCTTGGTCGAGACCTTCGTGGCTGAATGGTGGGGTATCTTGAATGTCCCAGAACTCCTGGAACATAGGCTCGACCTCGAGATTAAACATGCCGTCGAGGGAGGGAGATATTTCAGGGCCGGCCTGGTATTCAGGAAATGGTTGATCGGGCATCATTCCCGCCATCTCGCCGAGTCAAAGCGGCCCGTCCGTTTCTTGTAAACTTGGGATTTCGGCGCCGATACGCGCAGGTTTGCCGGTAAGGCGCAACGATCAGGATCCGGGATAGGGACGGCAAGGCAGCTCAGATCTCATCGCTCCGTGCGGGATATCGTAGGGATAATGGCGAGTCGGTGGCAGGTAAGATTGTTGTTGTTGTAGAGGGCCGAATAATCCAGTTTTCGCATGTCTCAGCGCCGAATTGAAAAGGACGAGAGGAAGGATGAGGGGCGGAAGAGGGTTCCGTTGCCGCAAGAAGGCTGACTTGTAGGGTAGTATGTAGTAGTGTGTGTAATCTAGAGTAGTAGTGGAACATTCGTTGTTGGGTGTCCAGTAGTAAACACGGGACGGGGACGGGGGAAGTCACAGCGATGTTATGCGGATGACTAATCACAAATTGGAGGCATGGATTTTCCAACTTGGTAGATCTCCCATGCTTTTACCGCCACAGTGGAGAATGGGAATAAATGGGAAATGTTCTGTTTGGCTGCAATTTACCTGCAAGTTGCCTGCACGATACTGTAGAGTATCTCGCCCCGAGACAAGTCATAACTGACTGAGACTGAGACTGAGACACTATTAGGCACTATTAGGTCAGTAAAATAGTCTACGGTCACGTATTTTGCTATTTCCCATACAAGCCGGGCGTTACTCGATGTAATTCTAAACTGGAGCAAATGATAGACGGTGTGATAGTATGCATGTAATGTAATAAATGCATGTAGTAGATGATAGAGTTAGAGTAGTACAGCAGTAGTAGTAGTAGAGTAATAGTAGAGCAGTAGTAGAGCAGTAGTAGAGCAGTAGCAGAGCAGTAGTAGAAGAATAGTAGTAGCTCGCACTGAATGTTGTGTCAGTATTAGATCTGACGGCGCTCTAAAACAATAGTTGTCTGTTAATAGGAGTCTGTTTATTGGTTTATATGGATGCTTATAGGTATGCTTATATGGATGCTTATAGGGGGTGTTGTTCCTGTTTATAGGGGGCGTTGTTCCTCTACACAAACTGAGAGTACTTGGTGCCTGACTAGAAGTGGGATGTATCACGTGCCAATATGTAGTGTGACCACACCCATATTTGTAGTTAATCATCACGTGATAATACTCGCTGTACTCACACAATCGTATATTTACTTTAAGTGTCACATGAAAATACCCCCGTATAGTCTCATTGACATACCCAAGACCTCACCTTCTACAGCTGCACGAACAGAATTAACCTTCCACTACTACTACTAAGAATATCTTCATAGCTACGCTCAATCTCTATTCTACCGCTGTGCCCTTCAATATTATTCATTGTGCTGCGCGATACTACTCTAACTCTACAGCAACTCCAACACCAACACCAATGTCACTTGGCTCTTGGCCTTGTCTCGTCCCTTGCTAATACGAAACCCACGACGTTGAGGACATGCTTCCGAAACATGACATATCCGCCACCACCCATATACACCCAATACCAGGGCCGCGTTACACTGAATAACATCAAAAACATCATGCGAACGTCGTTCCCGTCCGTGGGAGAAACCAGGGATCGCCCCTCTCGCACAGTGTCGGAGCATCTCATGTCTGAGCCCTCTGTTCCGTAACCTGCCAATTGTCTCTTGGTCCAGCCTTGATGGCCCACCGCCAGGTTCCCCAGTGAGTGAAAATTTGTCACGGCTAGGCCTAGTAAGCCACCGTGTATCATGGTGTTGTGTGGAGTAGTTATGTTCCGAGCAGGAGGTTGAAGCTACTGCCTTCTCTCGGACCTCTGGACCCTACTCTATTCTAGTCCCGTCACATCTCAAGTCTCTCATCTGGAATCCTCGTCTCATCGTCGTTCTTGTTGACGCCGGCGTTCATCAATCATGACTGGGCGGTTGTAGCACGCGACATGCCAGTTGTGACACTTTACATTCTTGCTACCCATAGACTGGGCCTTTATTCTCTTTCGATCTCTTCTTCTTATTTTCATTCAGCGGCGTAATGGCTATCTCGGACAGCATTCAGACCTTGTCTGCTGCCTTTTCATTGTCGGTATCTCCAGATTGGGTTTGTCTCTCCACTACTGACCATCCTCTAGTGGTATACTATTACAGACCGCAGTCTCTTCATTTGTTATATATCTTAGCGGTCATGGGTCAACAATATTCCAAGACCGTCGGAGGCTGGTCCTCATAACCTTCATTCTATCCTCTGCCCTTTGGGCGCAGATTGGATTTCTTAATTTCTTGATACCCTCCCGGAGCTCGAATATATGTCAAGGGACTATCGCAACGTCGACCTTTTTCGACCAAGTTGCACGAACGCTGAGTGGAGCATTCCTTCTCTGGACCGTTGCACACGTGTCCAAGTCGCCGGCCGAGAAATATGGACTTGGGTCTCTAATCGGGGCGAGGGCGGTTAGTGGCATTGTGTTTGTCGTGTTTACGAGGCCACAATTTGCACCATTGTGCGTGCCACGATCTGCCGCGTTGCCAGTATCGATTCTTGTTATCGGCCTAGACGCTATTATCCTCGGCCTCGTGTCGATACGACTCTTCACGTTAGGGTTCTGGGGCAGCAGCAACAGAATACAATCGACATCGAACAAGGAACATGGCAAGGCGCTCGCTCTCTTCATAGCCGGGTTTGCTATTTGGACTGGAACGAGTGTGACTCTGAACCTTGGGCTTAGCTCCATAATACTACTGCTACGCACTGCCATTCCCGCCACCGGACTTGGTATTCTCCTAACTATCGCAACGATATGGTCTGAAGCATTGCTATCATCACGCGAAGCAGAAACTGGGACCCCGGAATCACAGTCACCGTTCATCGCCCCGCCGCGCCCCCGGTTCAACTCGACTAGTACTGGCGATGGCTCCCCAAGGTCTGGTACTAGAATGTCAACCAATGGGCGACTGTTCGTTGTGAACCCATCGAGCACTCCCGGTGATTCGCCACAGCTACAAAGTTATCGGGATGATAGGCCACAGACAAATTTCGGCAATATAATGGTCAATAACCGATCCATCGATACTGCTAGAGAACTGTCAGTGGACGGCCCCTCCGAGAGAGGCATGTTAGGAACTTCCACCACCATTATGGCCGGCACAACTACTACCATATCAGCCCCACTTCCTCTCATTCCGTCAATTCAAAGATCCAGGCCAATTTGGGATGGTGAGGACCCGGAGACGAAACAGAAGCGATCATTCTTTAGCCGCTCTAAACAATCTGGGCAATCTGGCCCCAGAAAACTTGCCATCTCTCAGCCTATATTGATTAACACGGAGGAGTCTTCCGCCGCTCCGTTCTCGAGAATCCGGACCGTAGATCTTGTTACGGCAGCAGCTAACGAACGAACCCGGCGTGACGAAGCGCTCTCTCGACGGATGCTTGTGGCCACTCGCCCCGCTCCGGCACCACCGACGGGGTTGGATCCTTCTGATGCTCTGAGGAAGAGTACCAGCACCGTCCGCAAGAAGCCATCTGGAAACTATAAAGACTTGAAATACCAGACTTCTCAAAGCTCCGTGAGCTCAAATGGAAGTTCTAGTTCTTCGAATTTGTCTCCCGGACTTAAAGATGTACGGAAAAGATCTCCACGCCAGCTGAATGGGTTTGATATAGACGAGAAGAGGCAGTACTACAAGCCTGCTATAGCCAACACTTTACCGTCAAATCCAAAGATGAAGGAATTTCCACCCACGCCTGAAAAGCGGCAAACGATCATGTTCATGAAGGATATCGTCTACAATGATCCCGGACTGGTTGATTCAATCATCAAGGAGGTGCCGAATTTTTCAAAGAAACCTAGAGCCCCCGTCGACAGGTCGAAATCCGTCGGACTAGCCGCGAAACCTTCAATCTTGCATCGGGCGCGCCCATACAAGAAGACTAGAGACTCGGAGGGCGTGTTCTTTCCAAGTGAACCTTCGCCAAACCATAGACGCAGCAGATCTAGCTCGTCAGTGTTGAGAGCTCCTCGCATTGTAACCCCTACATCGCTGCCACCGCTACCCGCGCCACCTGCGGATCTCGCTCAGATGCGTGGGCTGTTGAAGGATCACATTCACAATATGACAAATGACGAAAAGGTTTCGATGCTCTTCCCAATGCCTCCAGTTGGTACTTTTAAGACGCAACGTCGATCGTCTGTTCCGTCACTGCCCAGCAGTGTGTCAACCGCCGAAGCACCTGAAGCCATAAGCAAAGACGAGATCGCTAGCCGTAGATCATCAAGAAGATCAACCATCATTTCTATATTACCTGTCGAAACTCAAGGGAACCTTTCCCCGAGAAATCATACACGCAAACTCATACAGCGAGATACATACAGAAGCACCCTCAACGCTAGCGTTCCTGACGTAGGCACTGATGTTGTTCAAATCAGAAAGTCGAGTATCCCGGCTCAAAAAATGTACTCTTCGTTTACGGAAACGACTGATAGTTCTGACGAGGGCAATGTGGCTAGAGATGCCGACTGGTTGCACGAGCCGTTACCTGCTCTCCCAAAGAGATACACTACTCAGCGTGATTCTTCATCAAGCACCGCGGATTCACTCCTTAAAGATCACAAATTCATGTCGATAATGATGGGCTATGACCCTACCGAGGCCGCTCGAACCAGGACTGACCCGACATCATTCCTCCACGACTCATCGCAGACTTTCGGAACTGAAGGTGTCAAGACACCCACTGCTGATACTTGGCACACACGTATCGGCGACGAAATCCCAGCTTTTTCGAATAGACGGAATCACTCCCGTTCTAAGTCAATACCGCCTGCCCCCCTGGTTCTACGAACAACAAAGAATAAACCATCGCTTCAAAAGCCACTGCCAGCTGTAGTGATAGACACGCCTAACCGGGCCTTGCAAGAAATCCAGGCTCAGTTAAAGCAGCTCGAGGAGCCTGATATGCTGCCTTTCATTCGCGATAGGTCGTCTAGCCTTGGCGACGCTACCCAGGACCAGCGAGACGACCTTCTTGCTGAGATGGAAAAGGAGGTTGGCGAACAGGAGAACAGATGGCAACAGCTTCATGAAAACATTGATCGCGACTCTAAGGGCTCCGAGGATTTCACTCCCTGGACTACGAGGCGCAACTCTGTCGCTTCTATCACTTCCGTCAATACTGTCTCTATTAAAGAAGCGAGAAAGGCTCGGGTTAGGAGTATTGTGGAGGCTGCCCAGAATATTGTTACTGTCACCAGCACGCGCAATGGGGAGATTGCGAAGCCGGGGCTGTGGAAAGACAAGTTGGAGGAGGCTCAGAAGTCATATGCTAGTAATGCGCCGTCATTCTCAAATTCGCTGTCAACCTCAAAGGTTGTCACCGCTAAGCAGGCTTCCATTAGAGCAGTAGTTGCTGGTGGCTGTGCCGTGGTTGCGATCCCATGTTCGAACCAACGTACAGCTAAATCAGCGCAGCTCTGGAAACCTTGCTCTCCTAAGGCCGTGGAGGTAATCGGCCTCTTGTGGACTCTTCCTCAGCAGCCTATTCAGATTCGCCCATGCTCGCCCGAGCCTGCCGCTTTATGTGTCAGACCAGCACAGCGACGAACCGTTGAGCCTCTTCGTATTGAAAGCTTGCACCTGTGGCATATGCCAACTCCTACCCGTGCTCGCCCGACACCTGGACTCTGGCGCTCTAAGAACACACGACCGGCAAGTATCGTAACCCGCCCAAAGACACAAAAGCCAGCCAGGAAGTCAAGACCAATGACATTTTTACCTGATATTGGTAAGTCAATTAATTCCTTTTGATCGTCAGCCTCTCTTAATATTTTACTTCCTAACTGCTTTGTAACACTAGTCGAAAGCCCTAGCCCACTACCACACAAAAGGGAGACTTTAGGCATATTCCAATTCCCATGGGGCGAAAAGTCCGATCAAGCGGTGTACCAACCCGCCTTGCCCGCGATTTCTAACCTCCCACGGCTTATAGTCCCAAACACACTTGGATCCAACGATTTTAATGAGGAATATTCGTCGTCATTCTTTGATGACTACGACGAACAAGACTACCAATCTGACTCTACCTCGCTCGACGCCGACTCTCCCAGCGATGAGGCCAGCGACGATGGATTCGATGACTCTACCCTTTGGGAAATCGCCAATCTTCTAGATTCGTCGGAGGTTCCTAGCAGACATAGTCTGCTGCCGCAGATTAGAATTATTGAAGACTACGACGACTCTGACGACGAGGTTCTCCCTGCTAGCAGGGCACCGGTTGTTAGGTTCATGCCCATTATGCCATTGAGCCCGAATCCTAAGAGTCCGAACCCAAAGAGCCCTATGGATAGTGACCCGGAGGCACTTGCTCTGACCCCGCTTGCTGGCACACAGATGCAATGGCCGATTCCTCCCTCTTCCACGGTGGAGCCTGAAGCTTTCGTAACAGACATTCTTCCGAATGATGGATCTGCTTGGTGGGATGGAAAGTCGCACCTGCCACGGGGTCCTAGAGACACCATTGCCTTCAAGGAGAAGCTGGCTCTAAAGACTTCCGCTTCTAAGACGACGTCTTACCTTTGGACACCACCCAAGGCCAAGGTAGCTACCATTTCGACCGGGCTTTTTACTCTTAATGCCTCCAAGGATGTCAGAGAAGTTACCACCCAGGAGCCCGCAGCGATAGCAATGTTCAGCAAGCCTCGTCCAAACACTGCACCTCTGCCAATACTTTCCTCAACGAAATTGTGGTCTGATAGCCGTCGCACATCCGTTTTCACATTCGACTGGATCTCTGAGTCTACTGTCCGTGTTCTCAGCCCGTCCATTTGCACTTCCTCGGGGAATAGTTCTCCAGGAATGGCAACTGAGTCGGACGAGTACTCCGTGAAGACTGTCAGCACAAAGGCTTCCAGCCTTCAGAGCGAGCGAAGCGCTATTGCCATGGAGGTGCCATTCATGCTAGTGGAGTCGTTTTCGGTGAAGGAAACAAAGAAGGCCCGTTCAAGAGCAAGGCACGCCGCGACACCGGCTGAATGGGACGCCGCCTTGGAAGATGCGATCAAAGCATCCGCCATCCCGGCCAAGAAGCTTGGGGCTACAAAGGAAATGTGGACGCATGCGCTTGAGGAGGCCTTGCAAGCATCAGCACAAAGGACGCTCAAATCGGCTCAAAGCCCCCCCAAGAAGAGCCTTTGGTCTACTGCAATTTCTCTTATAAGGCCTTCTGAGAACTCCTCGTCTCTCTGGTCTGTACAAAAATCACAGTTTGCAAATAAGGTGGCGAATATTACTCCCGCCGCTGATCCAGCATTCAAGAGGTCATCGGTGAAGATACCTTCAGAATTGCCAAAACTCGATTCTACAAGCCTGTGGTCGGTGATACAGCCGGTGGCTGCCACGACTACTGTTCGTAGCTGGCTACACGAAGCTTCCCCAGTTTCTCAGGTTCAGTTGGTGGTGACTCAGTCTCTTCCCATCATGTGGACGCCTCCCGCACCCTCCGAATCCAGACCCACTTCTTCTTCTTCGTCGAAAGATCTTTGGCAGCCTTGCGACCCTCAACGAGAACAACACAATCCAAATATGATAAAGAGCATTACTCCCACCATTAGCCCAGAATTCAAGAAGCCATCGGCAAGAATATCTACGGAGCTGCCAAAACTCAATTCCTCAAGCCTGTGGTCGGCCACAGAGCCCGTGGCTGCTACCGCCACCGTGCGTAGCTGGCTACACGAATCCGCCGCAGCATCTCCGGTCCAGCCGGCCGCGGCCCCTCAAGTTATCAACACCGGGTTATGGACGCCGCCGGCTCCAGCTCAACCCAAGCCCGTTTCTACGTCTAAAGGTCTTTGGGAGCCATCTACGCACACTCTGGCGCAGCGTCCAGCACCAACCACGCTTTTTGACGAGCCGATTAGCTCGCCTGCACCTGCTACGGGTCGCAAATCTAAGACTGCTGGGGCTAGCGATTTGGAAGAGCTGCCGGCGCTGGAGAGCTCGCAACTTTGGAGCCTGGGGCGGGCAACTTTGCCAAAGGAGGAGGAGAGGGACTGGATCCGTGAGAGAAAGAGCAGCAAGGTTGACTTCAGGTACTAGTTGTTGGAGACAAAGGGGAACATGTAGAAAGCTATTTAGCGCAGACAAAGGATAACATATAACATGTAAAAAAAATCTAGTCACGGGAATCGTAAAATCATCAAATTTCAAAAAATGGCACAATTATGCAGACACGTGCTCGTCTGCCCGTCCCTCGAATAACAAAGTTCTCGCTAGCATTTAACGGGCTAATCAATAAGGCGCCATGCCTAAACAAGGCGGGCTCGACCCCGCTAAAGGGCGTTAGCGACAATGAACGGTGAGGGGGGCACGCGACATTATTTGTCGACAGGAAAAGGGAACGTAAACTTGTCTGGTGAATTGCTTTGTGGGGGTTTCTACGATAACAACTTACTTGCCAACTACCTATAAAGTACGCTTTCGCTCCCTCGGCCTACAATTTTGTCTCGATTGTTCCTATTTATTGTTTCCGCGAGAGAGAAAGATAGATTCCACTTAACTTATCTGAGTGAAACGGGCTTGTTGTGAGAGAGGCGAGTACGTATACTCTACCTTGGCAATTTCCGACGTCCAACCTCCCAGGTTGCGCGTTCCCTTAGCTGGTTATTCGGCTGCGAGTTACTGACACTTCTTCGTAAGGATACAGACTCTTAGATCCATCGACTGTATATATTACCCTCCTGGCCCGTTCGGCTCTCCAAACACGGTCCCTCGAAGTCCGCGCATCGGACACCCACACTCCACCATGGTGTCCCGCAAACACAGCACCTCGACGGTGCGCTTCATCCCCCTCACCTACTCGCCCTCGGACTCGCAGTCCTCCGCCCTCCGCCTCATCCTCTCCGTCTTCCCCGACTGGGAGAAGACGGACGGCAAAATCGAGTTCGTCCGCTTCACCGACGGCATCACCAACACGCTCCTCAAAGCCATGAACGTGCGCCCCGGCCTAACCCCACAGGAGATCGACGACAGCGCCGTGCTCCTCCGCGCCTACGGCAAGGGCACAGACCTCATCATCGACCGCGAGCGCGAGACGCAGAACCACGAGCTGCTGATGGGCCACGGGCTGGCGCCGCAGCTGCTCGCCCGTTTCAACAACGGCATGGTGTACCGGTACATCTCCGGGTCTGTGACTGCGCCAGGGGATCTGCGCAGCAGGGACGTGTACACGGCTGTTGCGAAGCGGCTGGCGCAGTGGCATGCGGTTGTGCCGTGTCTGCCGAACACGCGGGTGCCGGTGGAGGAGGTGGCGAGCGAGGCGATGGAGGCGATGGTTCCGACGGAGCGGAGGGATCCGGAGGTGCAGCGGAAGATTGATGGGGTTGCGCCGGGGAAGGTGGCACCGAATGTGTGGACGGTGACGCAGAAGTGGATTTATGCGCTGCCGACTTCGACGGAGGCGCAGAGGGCGCGCCAGGCGGAGCTGCAGACGGAGCTGGAGCGCACGGTTGCCGAGCTGAGTGATAGGCCGGGGCTGGGGAAGAATAGCTTGGTCTTTGCGCATTGCGATTTGTTGAGTGGGAATGTGATTGTTGAGCCTACGGTGAAGGGGGAGGCGAATGGGGTTGCGGCGAAGGCACCGGTTACTTCGGTCTCGTTTATTGATTACGAGTATGCGGTTCCGTCGCCGGCGGCTTTTGATATTGCGAACCACTTTGCGGAGTGGGGAGGATTTGACTGCGACTTCAGCGTCTTGCCGACGCGTTCGCAGCGATGCGATTTCATCCGCGAGTATGTCGCGAGCTACTTTGCGCACCTCAATGTTGCCAAGACCAGCGAGGAGTTGGAGAGCGAGGCGCAGGCACTGTTTGAGAGCGTGGACTTGTTCCGGGGTGTTCCGGGATTGTACTGGGGCATCTGGGCTATCATCCAGTCGGTCATCTCACAAATCGATTTCGACTACGCCTCGTACGCCGAGGTGAGGCTGGGAGAGTACTACGCCTGGAGAGGAGAGACAGAGGGGACGAGGGAGAAGAAGGGAGAGGAGATGCCGCTGCGGGAGAGGAGATGGGCGCAGGAAGAGTAGACGCTTGGTCTTGATTTACACGGGGGAGGAGACGGGCTTGCGGAAAGATGAGAGATGAGAGAAGCGGCATAGATGTTTCGCACGGGGTGTATATCTACAGCGCTGCATGATGTTTTCGCGGCGTTTTAATGGGCAAAGGGGCGAGAGATATCAACTTGTACGTCCAGCGTTTGGCGTTCTATCACGGGCTTCAACAACCCAGGGAGGAAAAGAAGCGATTCTTTGATTTGGAAGAGCGGTACGTACATGGTAGACAGAAGATTGTGGTGCTTATGACTTTGTAGATCGAATTTTTAATATCAACCCATGCTTCATACTGGATTTGGAATGTCCATATAGGATATGATGGGACTCTTTACTTTTCCGCTCTGTTGGAGTTCGGTGTGCCTGTGCACGTGATCTACTACTTAGAGCGCATAAATATGATTATGTAAGCAGATCTATTCCAAGATTAAGGCGGTGGCAGAATGCCTGTACGGTACGAGCAGACCCAGAACAGACCCAGAAGGAGGGGTTATGACGTCT
This sequence comes from Pseudogymnoascus sp. VKM F-4518 (FW-2643), assembly GCA_000750925.1. Lineage (NCBI taxonomy): Eukaryota > Fungi > Ascomycota > Leotiomycetes > Thelebolales > Thelebolaceae > Pseudogymnoascus > Pseudogymnoascus sp. VKM F-4518 (FW-2643). The sequence continues at coordinate 7,793 of JPKC01002127.1, read as the reverse complement.
ACCATCGAAATATTCAGCCGTCCAGCAATCCAGCCCACCACCCATCAAAAGCTATATTCCCTGTCTCAGCTCGCCCTGAAATTCTTGGACAAGAGCGTGGTTAGCTTGCTCTCACAAGACTGGATCCGGTCCATCCCATTGGAACCCATTGGAACCTAGACTGGCTAAACATGTTAAAGGTATGCTAAGGTATGCTAAAGGATGCTAAAGGTAGGGGATATAGGGGAATCTAGGGGAATTTACCGGATTATGGGGAACCGCTGACGCGATCAATGCATCATCATTCTTTCTTTGGATCTGGGTATGTGAGACATTCCCTTGGTAAGGCTTCACTTGCCTTCTCTTGGTTACGTAGTCCACAAGGTGATGATTAACTAGCTGCCCTCTCTTACCTTACCATTTATTGCCATCCTTTCCAATATTATCATCCCCCTCTCTCACTACCCCTGGCCTTTCTTTTCTCCTTCCAACATCCTTGACAACCCAAAAGCATCTGAAACGGTATTAATCATGGAAAAACTGAAGAGCATCTTGTAAGAATGATCCTACCACTCTTCCTTATAGTTCTGCATTGTCTAATGCGTTCCCCAGGAGTCCCGGCAAGCATGTCGAGGATGAGATCTTGTATGGGTCTGGTGGCGGCGGCCAATATGAGCATACTGGCCGCGAGGCCCCAGGTTCGACAGGTGGTTATTATGGTGGAACCGGTAGTCAATCTCAAATCTACAACAGGGAGAGCGACTCCATTCCCAGCCAGCCCTCAACCGCACAGGAATATGGTAAGACCGAAGAATACGCGCAAGCCGAGCAAGAACGGGCTTCGAAAGCCAAGGTAGCGAGGGAGCAATCTGCACAAGAGAAGGAGGCGTTTTACCGCCAAGGAGAAGAGAAGACGACCCGAGAGAAACAAAATGGCCACAAAAAACAGCGATCTGGAGAGCACAAAGAGAGCCGTAACCCTTACACGCAGCAGGCTGTTGATCCTCGGCTTGGAGAAGGCTCTGAAGAGTCCAAGGCAGCACGCAGTTCTCAGCCTCAGGCCTATGCCGCTGGTTATGCACCGACAGATACTGCTAGGACTGCTCAAGGCTATGAGGGAGAGGGTGCTGCTGGCCGTGGTGGCAATGGTGCTGCTGCTGGTCTTGCTGGAGCAGCGGGCGCAGCAGGCGTAGCAGGGGCAGCAGGCCGTTCGAGTCAAGGATATTCCGGAACTACAGCCGCCCAGCAGGACTCACCCCCTGGTGAAGTGGTGGGAAGAACAGTATCAGGCAACCATCTGGTAGAACGAACAGCGTCCGGCCAGTACAGAACTCGCCTGGCGAGCATAATTGATCCAAAAAATGGAGGAGGCGTTAAAACGTCCGAAAGCGCGTATGAACATACCCCCGGCGGCGGCGGTGCGTATACAGCTGACAAATTTCATCAAAGAGAATCCCGCGTTGCTAGCGTCACCCTGCCTGATGGCAAGAAGTATACCGACCCAGAGGCGGCGGACAGTTATGGGCTTCCTAGTGGTGTGGGATACAAAGCCCCGGCTGGTTCGGGCTATGAGCAAGGTAGCTATGGAGGCCAGGGACAGCCTCAGGTAGCAACTACGAAGTCTGAGGCAGCAAACGCCGTTGGAGGTGACCAAACGAGCCACAGAGGCGCTGGGGCAGTGGGAGCTGGCGTGGCTGGTGCTGCCGTAGCAGGTGCAGGATACGAGGGCACAAAGACAGCTAGGGCACAGCCCGAGGAAACTACGTCGAAGACTACAAATCACAAAGCTGATAAAGCTGCTAAGAAATCTGCGTCCAAGGCGGTCCCAGCTCAAAGAGCCGATGAAGCTGCATACGCGGCTCCAGTCCAGACCAAGACAGCTCAACCCGTAGCAGCAAAGTATGGTGATGTCGACGTTCCTCCTGGCAACGACTATGGCAAGGGCGTGAAAGATCCTCGCTATGGTTTTCCTATGTCCGCTGCGGGAATCAGTGCTGAAGAGGCCGCGGCACTTCGCAGGAACGAGGTCAATATGGCCCAGCCTACCGCGGCGAATCAAGCTTATGCGGCTCAACCGCATGTACAGGATCAAGCTTATGCCGCCAGACCATCCGTACTGGAGCAACCATATGCGACCCAGCCTACTGCGGCGAACCAAGCTTATGCCACACAGCCAACTGAGCATGCAGCCAAATCCACTGAGGAGAAGAAGCCCAGCCGCCGCTCTAGCATCCTAGGGTTCCTTCGTAAGTTCAGCCACGCCCTATTCTAAAGCAAACACTGACAATCCCATCCAGACCTAGGCAAGGACAAAGATAAGAAAAGGCACAGCAAAGACGAGAAAAAGCACAGTAAAGACGAGAAACGCCTTTCCGACCAGCAGCGCCAACCATACACCGACCGCACCGGCCAAACACCCCTCGGCTCCGTAGCAGGTGCTGGGTTTGGAGGACAACAGTCGTCAGTGCCAGGGTCAACGGCGGGCCACGGCCAGACTTCCGATCTTGCTTATCGCGACCGCATGGCTAGCACGGCTGATGCACCTCCGTTTGTTGGTGGCCTCGTCGCGCCTAATGGAGCGCCGTTGAAGGGTCCCTCTGCTTCCAATGCAGATTCGTCTGCTTGGGCTAAATCTACGGAGAAGGAGGTTATGGATAAGGGTGGCATGGGGCAAGGGTCTTATGGTGGTGGTGCGGCTAACCAAGCTGCATACGGTGGCGGTGGTGGTGCGGCTAACCAGGCTGCATATGGCGGCACTGGTACGGCCAACCAGGCAGCATCTGGCACTGGAATCGACGAGACCTATCCCAACGAGCCAACTACAGGAACGGCCGGCACTGGAGCTACTCAAGGAGGAACAACCGCTCAAAAATCAGATTCTCAAGGAGCAGCTACTACTGGTGGCGCCATCGCTGCTGGAGCTGCCGCGGGAGGACTGGCTGCTGGTGGAGCGCGCGGTTCGCAGGCTAACCAGGGAGTAGCCTCGGATTACAACATGCAGAGCGCGCAGGACAAGGGCGCTCCAACTGCTGATCATCTCTACGACCAAGTCAGCCCACGCAGCTCGGCTGCCAACAAGAAGGCGCAGGAGACGAGCCATGGGTCCAACGGCAGCAAGGAGACAAAGTCGAACCAAAAATCGCATGGCCACAAGGAGAAGAACAACACCGCCTATGCAGGTAGTGATGTACAAACCCGTGATGCTGCCTATGGTGGCAACGGGAATAATGCTCAAGCTGGCAATGCTGCTCAGGGTGGCAACCCACCTGCCTACGGCAATGGAGCAGAGTCCAACGCCGCCGCTTATGGCGGGAAGGAGACTCGAGCTAGCAACGCTGCCTATGGCAATGAAGCTCAATCCACCAGCAACGCTGGCTACGGCGACAAGGCAGTAAATGCCGATGAAGCTGCATTCGGCGACGAAGCATATGTTGGTGGGGAGGGCAGTGGAGTGTCGCGCCAGGGAACGACGAAGGTAGCTGAACGGGCTGGACACCATGTGCTTCATAAGGACCCGCCTGCTAGCCACCCGGCGGCTGCTATGGCGGGGGCTGAGTAAGGTGTTTGAGATGGTTGTGGAGTAATTTGGGGTTTATATAATACTTATGTTGGGGCCGGGCGGCTAGGGTTGGGGATGGATTGTACGGCTTTGATATGTATGCTTTTGGATTTCTGTTTTTAATATTGTATACTCCAGATTGCAAAACTTATAAAAAATAACATGGATGTTCACTTGACACTTTGGTAATAACCGCTTGTGGTTAATTTTAGAATCTGATGTATAACCAACGTTGATGCTGACTGCCATGCAAACGAGCGAGCCTAAAACCAGAACCCCACTCTTTCAGTTTTAAACCGGCTTTTAATTGTGAGATTTTGTGCACATGATCAACTTAGTTATGTTTGTTTAGGCAGGGATGCGGGGTGTGGAACGGGGATATTAATACACAGCGCGAATAGCTGGCGCGTATATTCAACGGTTTAACGCGCAGGTTCTAGGCAGCGGGTAGGCAGCGGATTGCGAAACTGGCAGAGTGGAAAGAACAGTTTTTGGTCCTCAGTAAGCACGGAGAATGGAGTAGAATGAGATAGCTATGTCTATTGTGGTGAAAATGGTATTTTGGCACGCTCTGTTTGTACGACGTTAGAGTTGATGTTCCCGAACGGTTAACGGCCGATAGGTACGTTGGTGTCTGATAAGGTTGCTACAGAATTTTTGGGTGCCGTCAACACGCAAGTTTCAGGTGTAATAGAATGTTAACGGCAGGTTGTAATTGCAGGTGTTAAATGGCAAATGTAATGAATGGCATATAGGATTAATGCATATATAAACTGTGATTTCCCTCCCTCAAGCAAGGGGCCAGAAAGGTCCCTGAATATTCAACCGTTGACGCCCGCATCCCTGTTTGCTCGTCTTATCCGTGTCGCCAGCGGTTTGGTCAAGCTTAACGTGAGATAAACGACTGAGGAAACCACAAAGTCACTTGTGGTAACACCAAAAGTTACTTATTGAAACTTTCTTACTCACCAACAAACCATCGAGAAAACATTACTTCGCCCCCGAATATCCTATTTAATCTATAATCTTTCCTGCCTGAAGAACATTCCGACTGCAAGATTTGTTCATAATAAACTTAAATAGTCGACAGCGGTCCATAGACAAGACGAGGCTCCAAACGGCGGTCTTCAATTCACCAAACCTTCACTGAGTGAGCTCGAGACTCTCGAGCCGTACGCCGAGCAATGGCCCAATTCCTTGATCGGTATCGCATTATTGAGTCCCAAAAAGAAGATTCTGTCACTTTTATAAAGGTTCGTGGCGAACCACTCCACCCGTTGACCTCGAACGAGCCCAGCTGACACGCACCACCCATAGGATCTCCTTGTCTACATTGATAAACTCGAAAACGACCTCCGCGGCGAGAACCAACGACTTTTGAAAGAGCTAGAAGATGCCCAGCTTGACTTGGACGATGCCAGACGTAGTCGTAGGGAGATGCAGCAGCAGTTGACTGCTACAAGCCAGCGACTGGGACAATATAATACCGACAATGAATCTCTGAAGGTTCTACAGCTCACACTTCCTCTATGGTTGCGGCCATTGGCTCACAAGAACAGAACCGAAATCCCTACATAATTGTGTTAGTTGACGGTGATGGTACCATTGTGAGGACCCCCGTTTGCTCGTTCTGTCTCAGCCGCCATGATCCCACACTGACCGCGCACCCTCACAGTTCCACGAAGAATATATACGACAAGGTCTCGAAGGCGGTAAAAAGGCAGCGAATGCCCTCCGAAATGCCGCTCTGGAACAATGCCCCAATATACCAGACGACGTCGAAGTTATAGCTAAAATCTTTGCGAATGTTTCTGGCCTGGCTAAAGCTATGAAGCGGGTTGGCGTACTGGATAATCCCGAGGATCTGCGCGAGTTCACGTTAGGCTTTACGCAGGGCAAGGCCTCGTTTGACTTTATTGATGTTGGCCATGGGAAGGAGAGGGCGGATTCAAAGATTAGAGGCATGCTCCCTTCGCGCAACATGCCATGATGGTTTTGATCGTGTGACACTTGTTAACGAACTTCTACAGAGGCCACAAGATGGAATATTCGAAACCACAACTGCAAACAAATCCTCCTGGGAGTCTCGCACGACGCAGGCTACGCCCCCTTCCTCGACGAAATCCTGAGAGACGACTCCACAACGCGCCGCGTGTCCATCATTGAAGGCACGCCGATCGTGCGCGAGCTCGCCGCCACCGGCACGCGCGTCCTAAACTTTGACCATATCTTCCGCAACGATAAGCTCATCGAGCGCCAGTCCCCCTATAGCCAATTCCAGCAGCTGTCCCACGGGCTCCCCCCGTCTCAGCTGCAAGCCATAGGCAACGGCCGCGGCCAGAGCCCCACGCCGCCAAACACCTGGGCTGGCGTCACTAGCATCCCCCTTACAACACCTCCACCCATGGTCTTTCCCGTGACCCTCAAGAACGGCACCTCAGGCGCCGCCGCCGCCACGGCCCTCAACATCATCACTCCCCACCCCAAACTGGACGACTGGGTGCCCGGCGACCGTGGTCTCGACCCAACCCTTACAATCTCCGCCATAGTCCTGGAGCGCACGAAGCGCCGCGCCGGCAACACAAAACTCTGCAATAACCACTACCTCCGCGGCCCATGCCCCAAGGGCGACGAATGCGTCTTCGAGCACAAGCACAAGGCGACCGAGGAGGAGCTCAAGGCCATTGCGTACCTGACGCGACTGAACCCTTGCGTGAACGGCCAGGACTGCGATGTCGAGTACTGCATCTACGGCCACCACTGCCCCAGCGTCGGGCTGAATCTCGCAGCCGTCGGGGGCAATGGGAAGGGCGAAGACGGGGTTTGTGCAGCGTTTGGGTGCCGGTTTGGGGCTGATGGGCATCCGCCGGGGACGGTCATTAGACACCCGAAGAAGTGGGATAAGGAGTATTATTAGGCTCCCTTGTGTGGGAGTTTACAACACAGCAAACAGCAATGATTAGGGGGAGATGTTTAAGTTTAGTTTTAGTTTTATTTATATGTGCTGAGGCACCTGGCATGTTTTATTGATGGGTCAAGATATTGGAGGGGGGGAACAAATTGAGTATGGATGGGCATATCTTGAACTGATCGACGAGGTCTGAAGGAGACCTGGAGGATATTTAATCTCACATCGAGAGGACGGGTTGGAAGGGACCAAACTTGATCGATATGTTTGTCATTCCAACGCATGGGATATTAGTTCGTACTTGAAACGATGAGCTTAGCTAGTTAAATGTCAAGGCTACATACAAAAGATGTCGGCACAGTACAACCAGTGCAACATCGTAATCTTCATCCCCCCAAAAACCTCCGTCCGGTGCCACAGAAGCTGACTCCCTCCCGCGCCTCACGTCACACAACCCTCCCGACGCCAGCACACCATGCAGAAGAAGAAGAATTAATTGTGCATTACGAGGAATTACTAGGTGCATATGTACTATCCCGAAAACAAACCCCCACCCCACCCACCAAAAACGGCCTTGAAAAGCGTGCAGCCAGATCTGTCTTCCACCCCGCCCTGACATTCCCAATGAGCTTATACACACACACACACACGAGTCATTACTGCGCCTCCCCCTCCATCTCCTTCTCCTTGCGTCGCTGGGGTGACCGTCCACCCAATCGTCCCCAGTTGCCGTCCGTGCCAAACTCCGATAATCAGAACAGCGTAGATGCCGCCGTCCGCCCATGCCGTGACTTTCTCCGTAGTCTCTAAATGCCCGAGGGCTGCCCATGATGTGTACACTCCACTCCGTCACTTCCCTCCGCGTCGGCGAGGTTCAAGCCTACGCCGTTTCATCGCAGCGCCATCTCATCGACGCCCTGCTATCCAACCCAGGATAGGATGGAACAGCTCAGCTCACTTCTTCCTCGGCAATCCCTGCAGGCGCCTCTCCTCGCGATCTCCCTCGCCCAACCACCGACTCGCCTTAACGAGCTGCACAACATTGATGATCTGCTTCCCCGCCATGACCGGGAAGGACGCACCAGCCAGGACCCAGGGCCAGAAAGAATCGAGTTTGTTTGCGCGCGCGAGCTCAAGGGCGCCGGCGGACCAGGGGTTGGCGAACAGCGAGGCTGCGGAGGGGTGGGAGGGGTTGCCGGGCTGGAGGGAGCCGGAGGTGGAGGCGTCGTCTTTGAGTTGGAGGAGGGAGGGGGAGAGGAGGGGGGAGGAGAAGGAGAGGAGGTAGAGGGCGATGAAGAAGATTTCGTTGAGGGCGCAGAAGAGGAAGAGGACCGTCTGGGGGGGGGG
>JPKC01002126.1:0-27232 GCA_000750925.1 Pseudogymnoascus sp. VKM F-4518 (FW-2643) | reverse complement strand
GGGGGGGGGTTAGTGGGGATACATGGTTTTGACGGGGGAGGGAACGTACCTTGTTGGTGTAGTACAGGTTCAGGATGTAGCTACGGCTGCGATCGACCTTCTTGTGGCTCCCGCCCGAGCCGCCCATCACCAGCGTGGCGTACATGTGCATGTAGTGACTGGCGAGGTCGAGGGAGATGAGGCCCTGGAAGACGATGGACCAGCGCGGGAAGGCGGAGGCGAGGAAGACGAGCAGACACGCCGTCGTGCAGCGGTCCGTCACCATGTCGAGGACGGCGCCGAAGCGGGTCGACTGGCTGAAGTAGCGGGCGGCGTAGCCGTCGAGGGCGTCGAGGAGACAGGACACGCTGTACATGATTGTGCAGGTCCGCGGGTGTAGCGGCATGTAGTAGAGGGACCCGAGGGCGAGGACGATGCGCACGTAGCCTAGTCGTCACTGTTAGTGTCTGCGCAGTGTGCTATCGATGGGGGATGGGATGCGTGGAGGGCTTACCGATGATGTTGGGCCAGAAGAGAAAAATGTTCTCGTAGGGGTGCTCCTCCTTGCTGGCAGCCACGGCGCGGTTGCCGTTCAGGAGAGGCTGCTCTGCGCTCACCTTGGGAGCTGGTGAGCGCGAGGAGCCCTTGCGCGTGGGCGACTTCTTGCGGGAAGCTTTGTTGCTAGACATGGTGTCTTGGATTTGAGGGGATTCGAGGTGCTCAGGAGTAGATTTTTCCCTTGTTAGGGCTGACGTTTCACGCCGGGCGACTCGGATCGGCGAGGAAGTTGTTGAAACTCTAGGAAAGGAGTGCAGTCGGTAGCTAGGTGACTCTGGCGGGATGGCCGGTTGAAGTCGTCGATGTTTTAAAGGGGATAAGGAATGAAGAGAAGAGAAGGATGTAGTTGGAGTGTAGGCGTGGAAGGGAGCTTTCGAGATTTGAGCCGGACGCGATAAGGGAGTTAGTTATATTGGGGCCCAGGGTGGATTTGCGTGCTGCCACATACGTACTCGAGTACATATGCCCCCTGTTGGCTGTGACGCAACGCAGCATTGGGGGGTATTATTCAAGATCCTGAATATTTAATAGTGAAATAGCTTATATTCCTTTACTATATCTTGCCAAATGCTATAAATTCCTACAAGAGCAAAGGCAATTGTAAATCCCTTATCGCCCTGACTTTCCCGTCTCCAGAGCTCCCTTTAAGTACATCACCATCCCAAAAACGGGCATCACGTGACCCACTTCCCTCTTCAACCTCTCAGCCTCGCCCAGCCTCGTCATACCCAAACCTCATTCCCCAGGCCGTCGCTTAGCCCCACCAAACCCACTGATCCCAGATCTCCCCATCCCCCATCCGCCAACGTCCCCTCTCCTCCCCCTCCCCCAACACCCCCCCAAAATGTCACACGCACGCATAGAAGAAGTGTCCGACTCGGACTCGGACCCCTCCGAGGGCCGCCTCTCCGAGCTCTCCGACTCCGACTTCGACGAGCGCGAGATCCTCAAGGCGCGGCCGTCGCAGGTCGCCAAACCCCGCGCTCCCCCCCAGGCACAGCAGCAGCAGCAGTCGATCCTGGACCCGACGCTCGTGCCGTCGGCGGATGGAACGAATTTCCAGCCTACGACGGATGATGCCAAGTACCGCGACTTTCAGTGTCTGTACCCGGTGTACTTTGACAAGAATAGGAGTCGGGCGGAGGGGCGGAGGGTGGGGAAGGAGTTGGCGGTTGAGAATCCGATGGCGAGGGAGATTGTGAATGCGTGTGGACGGTTGAGGCTGGAGACGCTGTTTGAGCCGACCAAGTTGCATCCCAAGGATTGGAGTAACCCCGGGAGGGTGAAGGTGCGGGTTAAGGGGGGGGATAACAAGAATGTGCAGAGCAGTATGTGGCACCGCCCCTCAGCTATTCTAACTTGAATACGTGGCTGTATGAGGGTGATTTCGAGCTAACAATACCCAGAACACCACCTCTACCTCCTCGTCGCCGCCCACCTCAAAGCCAACCCCACAACCACCACAACCGCAACCCAAGTGCGCGTCCCCGGCGCGCCCCCCCCCGACCCCTCCAAGCCCTACCCCGTCCCCGCCATCCCCAACGGCTGGAAAATGGGCTCCATCCTCCCCTACTACAGCCCCGCCATGTCGGGCGGCGGCGTCAGCGACAATTTCTTCAAGGATATGATGGCTGAGATGGGCGGGCAATTGCCGCCGGGCATGGAGGGCATGATGAATGCTGCTGGTGCAGCGGGGGGGGCGCCGGAGGGGAAGCCGAAGAAGGTTAAGAGGAAGATTATTAGGGCGTGAGTGTGAGTGGTGGGGGGGATGGAAAAGCTTAGCATGCGGGATGGAGTAGAGGAGTTTTGGGCGGGCAGAAATGCATGTTTGGAGTGCATATCGTTGTGTCAGTGTCAAGTGTCAGTGAGCCAGGGGAATGTGAGATCTACTAAAAAAGATGGAGTAAATTCGTTGCCAAACTAACCCCCCTCGTAACCCCTTCTGTAGCGGAATCATAAAAAATCCCTTCTCAAACCATCGCCTCCCCAACCATCTACCCACCAACCCGCAACTCAAAATTCTTCACTATCTCGCACCCATATAAACCGCCATCCACTCACTATATTCACCTCACCCCACCACCCCCTAATATCCCCCACTATATCCCTGCCCTGGATACCCCCCTCCCTGCCCCGGATACCCCTGCCCAGGATACCCTCCCTGCGGCGGCCCCTGAGGCGATCCCTGCTGCCACCCACCCTGCTGCGGCGGCGGCGATCCCTGCTGCCAACCTCCCTGTGGCGGCGGTGGTCCCTGCTGCCACCCACCCTGCTGCGGTGGCGGAGGACCCTGCTGCCATCCCCCCTGCGACGGAGGTCTCTGGTCCCAACCCTGCGATTGAGGTCTTTGATCCCACCCCGTCTGCTGAGGTGGATATCCGCCCGGTCCACCACCGCCATACGACGGCTGCGGCGCGCCTCCGTAGCCGCCTCCGTAGCCACCACCGCCTTGGTACTGGTCTTGGGCTTGGTATCCACCGCCGCCTGAAGCTTGGTAGCTTGTCGGTGGCGGCGCGCTGTCATACGATGGCCCGGACTGGGCGCCGAGGTACGGTTCACCGCCGCCGCCGCCGTATGAAGAGGCGCCGGGGGCGGAGGAGTAGCCGAATAACCCAGCGGGTGTGGAGGGTGCAGGGGAGACGCCGCGGGAGGGGGAGTCGATCTCGCGCATCGCTCCGAGGTCACGGGCCTGGATTTTATTCCAGACCGCGCTGGCAGCCTGGCCGTAGCCTCCGAAGCCGCTGTGTGAGTTATCCGGGCCGTGGGAGTGGACGGCAGGATTGCCGCCCTTGTGGTTCCCGCCGGATTTGACGGAGGCGGAGCCGAGGACGTGGTTGAGGTTGCTGCGGTGCGGGTTCTCGTCGACCCATTTCTTGACGGTGTTGAACATGTTGCGGTGGATTTCGAGGTGGTCGTTGCGCGAGGCGGGGTGGTGGAAGACGTTGAGGATGTCGTTGATTACTTCATCGACGGGGACGCCGGGGTGTTCCCAGGCGTAGAGGATGCGGCTGGGTAGGGGTTAGTGGGGAGGGGGGTTCTTGGAGAGAGGGGGGTGGCTTACGGGGCGGCATATTGCAGAATTGTCGTGGCGACTCTTCCGGCGACGGGGTTGAGGTAGTTTGAGAAGTGGTCCTTGGAGAGCATGGAGTGAGTTGGATCACTGGACTGTGGGTCGTTCCATGGGATGAATTGCTGGTCAGCACTTGATTTTACCACGGCGCCCGATCCATCCTGGAGAGCCTTCGAGACCTTCTCGATGATGGGTCTGATGAATGGTGCAAGAAGCGACATGATAAACACCGTGATCTTCTCGCTAATCGTCTCCACCAGCTTCTCAAGGCCTGGGATCTTGGCAATAGTAGCATTGATCGACTTGACGATTTTGTCACGGAACTCTAGTATGGGATAGATCCGAGTAATGGTTTTCTGGGCATCGAAATCCGGGCTCATTCCTGGGATTCCAGGGCCGGGAGGTCCACCAGCAGAGCCAGGGGGAGCTTGGAATGTCTGGTTTACAGAGGATCTGGTGGTCTCATTCTCATATTCTTGAGCCTGCGATTGGGACTGAAGATCACGAGCTTGGCTTGCTAATCCTGCTCCTTGGCCTGGAATCTGGGACAGCAGGTTCAAGAAATCATCCCCGCCGTTAGAACCCGAGCCGAAGAACCCGCGTGTCCCTTCGCCCTTGGTCGCAAGCTGTGCGTTCATGAGAGCTAGGTCCATCTCCTCAATTTCGGACTGGGTGAAGTGGTCATTGGCTTCTCCAAGCATCTGTTAAAGTTAGTAGAATTTCTACAGAAGGATGTTGGAAGGTCGAATTACCGAATGCAAGAAGTCTACGGCACCAAACGTTCCAGTCGTCAAGGGATAGACGTGGCGGCCATTCAGATTTATCTTCGTTGCAATTCCAACGTGCGGAAACACTTCATTGAAGCCAAGCTCGATCAGTGACAGCTCGCAATAGTTGGTGTGAGCACCCCAATCCTGTTCCTCGTGTTAGAAATTATAATTCGCGTGTTATCGCTGCTAGCGATCCAACCACATACCTCAAGACAGTGAAGACTTTGTCCCAAACATCTGAGGGCCTCGCTCAAGTCTGCCTCCTTGCCGCTCGATCCCCCTCCACCATGAGTGTAAACCCGGCCGAAATGAACACTTCTTGTAATGCTGTATCTGATGTAGCCAGAGCTGGTTGCCCATCCACCACGATCATTGGCGATGTAATTCTTCATGCCTGTGTTAGGATCGATTGCGAGCTCCTCTTGCTGGATCGGCCCTCTGAGACGAGGGTCGTACTTCCTTGCATCCTCGTTATCGGCATAGTCCTTTGGGTTGTCAATGTGCTCCTCGGGGCGGTACACACCCAGTCTCTCCTCGGTGACCTCGAATTCTCCGGTGGCATAACCAAAGGACAAGAAGCTCAGAATCCAAACCTGGATAATGGTTAATTAACGTTCTTGCTCGGATACAGCTTTTATATTTCCAAGAGAAGCACGGGACAATATTTAGCGGCGTCTTACCAGAATACGAATCGTGGGAGCAGGGACTCCCTTCACCGAGCCAACATCAACAGCCTGACTGCGGAGATATTAGTGACTTGTAGTAGTATTAAATATCAATATAAAACCCACCTGTAGTCACGCAGCCAATTTCCGAAATATACCCTCTTAATCATCATCGTCGACCACTTGTGGCCCTTAAGAAACGCCACCGTCTTGAGCATATCCTCGATATCGCCATGACGCCAGTTCTGTCCCTCGACCGTCGATATGCCTGGAATATTTCCAGCTCCGAAAGCGAGAGCCGGTGCCGGACAGAGCACCAGGACAATGCAGAGGACGAGAAAAACGCTTCCACGTGATGACAGCGACATCGTCATAGCTAAAAGGAGGGGCAACGGGAGGTTGAAGGGTCCTGGCTGCGGGGGGTTAAAAGAAGGGTCGCCTTTCTAGCTGGAGGTAGATGGAGTCAGATAGCCAGATAGCTCTTTGCAGACAGAGCAATGCTTGGGAAGGAGTAAGACGCGTCGGTGGCGGGGTGTTGGCTATGCGCAAACAAGAAATGGTAGGTTGGTCGGTTGGTGGGGTAAATACTTGGCAGCAGATTGTTAGCATCAGCATCAGCCTCAGCGAGAAGGCTTCACCACGCACTGCTACTACTGTGCTCACAGCTAGGGATTGATGCTGCAGTTAAAGGTAGTAGAATTTCCTATTTGGCTCAATTTTTGAGTGACTGGCTTATTGAAGAGCTTGATAACTTCTGAGTTATATCGAGCCCTTGTTTTGTTTACAGTGTGTCTGTCTGTAGGCTGTTCCGATGTGGTCTCTCTATCCCCTTCCCCGACACTGGCAACACGGTGAATATAGACACATAGTACTCGGTATAGAGAGTATGACTGCCCATACCGAAATATAACTAGTCGTATAGTAACCTGAGACTTTTCCCCTTTTCGCACTTTCCCATATATCAGAGTCATCCATCCCAGACAGATGATTAATACGATGGCATTGCAAAATAAACAAAGATGTACCACAATACTTCTTTGGCCGTGCCGTCCACCGCACATCGCAATGTACTAATACACGCCAACACTTGATGAGCAATGCCGCTCAAATGCCAGATTTTGTTGCCCGTGCATGTCTCCGGGTCCTCCGAGTTGCTGACTACGACCACTAAACGACCACTAACGACCACTTACCAACAGTGCTAGCGCCCAAAATCAACCAAGCCCCTGCTGCAAAGTTTGTCCGCATCACGTTAAGCAGCAGCAAACTGGTCCCCTGCAAATTTCATATGCCACCGACCTCCGAACGCGTACTCCCGCGCTTCCGGGGCCAAAAACGAAAATAAAAGATCTCCTGAGCTGTGAAGCCTTCCAACAAAACCCGGAGTACTCCCCCAGTGCTACAACTCTTATAATCAACCTTCAATTATTTATTATCGCCCTCGTCTCCCTCAATACAAATTACAAACTCTTACTGCGGTGCTCGCCCCGCTGCGACTACCGTTGCTGCCTGTTATACGTTGGGTCCCAGATCCACCCATCCCCTCCTTGTCGATAGAGCTATTCGCCGCTCAGCTACGCTACCCTCGAACCTCGACCCCCCTAAAGGCACACATTATTCGCTTTGCTCTGCTCTACAGATTATTATCGCTGTCTGTCTCTTCGAAACATCATCATGCCTTCGCGGACTCTCCCAACATTCACACGGTCCCAGGTGGAGTCGCATAACACCGCCACAGACTGCTATGTCACCGTGGGCGAGAAAGTGTGCGACCTCTCCGACTTTGTCGACTCACATCCCGGTGGTGGAGATCTGATTCTCGAATACGCTGGAAAGGATGTTACGGAAATCCTGAAGGACGAAGTCTCGCACACACACTCGGAAGCTGCATATGAGATCCTCGACGACGGCCTCATTGGCTTCCTCGACTCCAACGAATCCCCAGAATCGAGTCTCAAGCGCAGAGACGTGAACCAGGCGGCAGCAAATGGCAATGGAGTGGCAAATGGCAAAGAGACCGGAACTCTTGACAGCTCGGGGCGCATGGTGTACGAGGCAACGGGAGTTGGCTCTGCGGAGGACTTGTCAAAGGACACGGATCTCGCCGACGACTACAAGAAACACAAGTTCCTGGACCTGAACAAGCCGCTCCTGATGCAAGTCTTCTTTGGCGGCTTCAGCAAGAAATTCTACCTCGAGCAGGTCCACCGACCCAGACATTACAAGGGTGGCGATTCCGCGCCCATCTTCGGCAACTTCCTCGAGCCGCTCAGCAAGACGTCCTGGTACACGATACCGATTTTGTGGCTCCCGCAAGTGGCATATGGTTTATATCGGTCTCATGAAGGCCTCGGCAGCTTGGGGGTTGCCGCCTTTTTCGGATTGGGCCTCTTCGTTTGGACCCTCCTAGAGTATGGACTTCACCGATGCCTCTTCCATCTAGACCAGTAAGTTGTTTCCATTCTGTAACTCTGATCTGATCTGGACGCTAATTATATATCCAGAAAACTCCCAGATAACCGTGTGGCCATTACCCTGCACTTCCTTCTCCACGGAGTCCACCACTACCTCCCCATGGACAAATACCGTCTCGTCATGCCCCCCACCCTGTTCGTGGCCTTAGCGACCCCATTCTGGAAGCTCGCCCACACAATATTCTCATTCAACTGGTACATGGGCACCGCCGTCTTCTGCGGCGGGGTGTTCGGATACGTGGTATACGACCTGACGCACTACTTCCTGCACCACGCCAAGCTCCCCGAATTCTACCAAGACACAAAGAAATGGCACATGCAGCACCACTTCATGGACTACGAGAACGGCTTCGGAGTCACCAGCCGCTTCTGGGACAAAGTTTTCGGCACTGAGCTTGTCATGACCCAACCCGCTCCCAAGATCGTGAAGGCGACCTAAGAATTTGAGATTCTTTGTGTGTGGGGGGGCTGCAGTTCCTCCCTGGGGTTGTGTATCAAAATTGTAATTGGGAAGGCTCACGAATAACCGGTAATTAACAAAACCAAAACGGCCAAGTTCGTTGAGGATGGAGTCTAGGCTTTATGGATGGACGGGTTGATGAATAGCACGGCTGGGATGACGGCCATTAATAGTAATAACGCAAGTACGTAATACCACTCTGTAATTATCTGGAATAATACAGACTTTGAATCAAATGCAAAGGTTAAAACACGGTTCGTTCATACTTGCAGGCTATAATGTGAAGAACGTAGTCCATAATACGGCTCTGTAAGAGCCTGGGCCCGGGATAATAAGACTTTGTAGCAAATGCAGAAGTTAAAAGCCGCCGCGTTCATGCCCTCTCAAATTATACTTTTCAGGTCATAATGTGAACTGAAATTCTGCTGACAATAGTGTGCACTGAGATAAAAATGCCCATGACAATAAGGGCCGGGACAAAGCGCCGACCAAAATTTATACGATGTGGCTGCCTTACCCGTCTGATTTGCGCCTTAGAAATAGCGCTATGCCACCACTAGATGAACTTCGATCTTGTCGCATCCTCACCAACTTCTCACAACTCATATCGACATATACCACATACGCCTGGATAGCGGCAGGACGATATCAACGCTTATCTTCTCACAAAGGAAATAGAATCCAGCGGAAAGAAAAGGGTCTGCTCTCTTCGCCTAGACATTCCTCCTGTTGACGTCCTAACCACCTGAAGTGAACACTCCCCCTTCCATACAACACAGCAGAAACCACCGCCCGCACAACCCCAGCTTCCTCGTCACCATGTCCGAACTCGACGTAGAAGCCCTCCTGGACTCCACCGCTGCAACATCTACTGAACAAAATGGTAGTTCGAAGCCCCGGGACGACGACCGCCACCGCTCCGAGCGCAACGAGCGTCGTGACCGCGACCGCCTCCGCGAGCCCAGCCGCGACAGGAAACACCGCAACCGCAGCGCCGAGGTCGATGAGGACGTGAAACAACCCGGCAGTGAGCATGGCAGCGCCCATGGCAGCCACAAGAGTAGGCGGAGGAGCAGGAGCCGCGATGCTGACAGACGTCACTCTCGTCGTCATAGGGATGCACCACACGATAATGGCGATTACTACCGAGGCGGAGGGCGTCCGCGCTCGAGGTCCAGGTCGGCTGGCAGATACTACAGGCCCCGTGGGGGTGATAGACGGGATCGCGATGAGAGGGATTCGCGCCGGCCGCAGGGGGATGAGCGGAGGAGAAGCCGCAGCCCCAAGGGTGGTAAGGGCAGTCGTGATGGGACGCCACCACTGACGGAGGATGAGCGCGATAAACGCACTGTTTTTGTTCAGCAGCTGGCGGCGAGGTTGAGGTCAAAAGAACTGATTGCATTCTTCGAGAAGGTTGGCCCCGTCAAGGAGGCGCAGATCGTCAAAGACAGAGTTAGCGGCAGATCCAAGGGGTATGTTTGTTCCTGGCCCGACTTACTGTGTGAAGAATTATGCTAACTGTTTGATTTGTTAGTGTTGGATATGTCGAATTCAAGAATGAGGAGTCTGTTGCTGCTGCCATTCAGCTTACTGGCCAGAAACTCTTAGGCATCCCCATCATCGCTCAGCTCACAGAAGCTGAGAAGAATCGTCAAGTCAGGACCACTGAACCTACCAGCAATAACCCGAACCAGATCCCATTCCATCGTCTCTATGTTGGTAATATCCATTTCAGCATCACTGAAGGCGATCTACAGAATGTTTTCGAACCCTTTGGAGAGCTTGAGTTTGTGCAGCTCCAGAAAGAAGATCAGGGTCGAAGCAGAGGATACGGATTTGTCCAGTAAGTCACTACTTGTCCTCTCCCGTCACCGCCGAGTTAATTCGCTAACCGCCGCAGGTTCCGCGATCCCCACCAAGCCCGCGAGGCGCTTGAGAAGATGAACGGGTTCGATCTCGCAGGTCGTCCCATCCGTGTTGGTCTTGGCAATGATAAGTTCACCCCTGAGTCCACTGCGAGCCTTCTACAGAGATTCCAGGGCCAGAGTCACCAGCAACAGTTCCAGGGCTCAGCTTTCTCTGGCGCAGGCGGTCGCGGCCCTCAGGCAAGCGGAGGCGGCGGCGCATTTGACCGGGCTGGCGGCCGCGATAACGATAAGGGTGCTGGAGGTGCCAGCGCCCTTGATGACACCGATGTAGGGGGAGTCAACTTCAATAACTACAGCAGGGACGCCTTGATGAGAAAGCTGGCCCGAACCGATGAGCCCGCTCCTGCGACAAATGGGCGCGATGACAGACGCGAAGTGGCCAAGCCAAGAACAGAGGTTAAGCCTCCACCGATCAATGTTAACACTGCCAGTCGCTGCGTCGTTCTGAGGAACATGTTTGATCCTGCAGAGTAAGTTTTCCCCTTTCGCCCCCCTTTTACTGTCCCGGTGCATGAACAGATGACTAACACATCGCACAGAGAAACCGGTGAGAACTGGGAAAAGGAGCTGGAGGACGATGTCCGCGCAGAGGCTGAGGAGAAATATGGTCACGTCGTTCACATCTCTCTAGATCCGAACTCGCAAGGCGACATCTACCTCAAGTTCGACCGCGTGCAGGGCGGCGAGAACGCCATCCAGGGCCTCAACGGTCGGTATTTCGGCGGGCGCATGATCAGCGCCACGCCCGTCGTCGACGCCGTCTACAGCACCATGTTCTCGCGCACAAAGGCCATCTGAGGCGGCTTCTGATTACTTCTGGAGTTTTTGAGCTAACAGTAGATATGAATGAGATTTGAGGATTTTTGAGGGGTTTGAGGGGCGGAATGGGGACCGGCTGGAAGGGTAATACGCCAATGACAAGTATTATCGTTCTGATCTTATTAATTGCCGAGTGTACAGCTTTATATATTTTATTTAAAATCACCTCGTGTGTGTGTGTGCTGCCTGACCTGTGTATAGAGCCAAGTTATCAAACGATCCCCTGGCCGGCCTCACAATGGGTGCCGGCCTCCTCCCCCTTTTAAAAAATATTTGCCGCCTCTGTGTATTTTCCCCCTTTCAGCCCCCTCTTTCAACTTTCCACAAAAACGCGGGTTAAATTCACTTTCACCCTTTCTTCTGGTTGTGAGCCAACACCTCACTTTTCACGGTTCTTCCGGCGACTTCGATGTGACGGAAGTTTCTTGATTGTCACAATCACCTTTTCTTTTATCACAAACACCCCCCTCTCTTTTATCACAACCACCCTCTCTTTTATCACAACTCTTTCAAGGTGGTTTATTCCCGCCTCTCTTTTTGAGGAAACACATTCTACCACACTGATTTTCCGTGGACAAACTCGTGCACTTCACAGGACTTCACAGGACTTCTACGTGAGGAAAGTTTCGTGATCGTCACAACCGCCTCTTTATCAAAACTCATTTGAGAGCGCTTCTACTTCTTTCTATTCCAAGAATCACATTCCGTCGGGACACCTTGACAAAAGTCTCCATCCCGACCCTCCAATTCACCACATCACCCAATTTCTCTCCCATCTCAAACCAAAACCATGTCGTCCTCCACCTCCCAAAACACCGTGGAGGGCACCACCGCCCCCGAAACCTCCCTCGACACAACCTACCTCACCTCCGTCTTCAACGACCAACTCCGCCTCCTCACCAACTGCATGGCCGAGCGCGACCGCGCCTCCACCGAACGCGACCGCGCCTGCGAAGAGCGCGACGCCGCCACCGCCCAATGCGGGAAATACTACCACGACATCCTCCTCCTCAACGACACCATCGCGCGCCTCGAGGACCAAGCCGCGCGCCACGAAGCCGCACAGCACGACACCGCCCGCAAGCACAAGGAGCACACCCGCGAGCTGGAGAAGCAGATCAACGTCCTCAGCCAGCAGGTGGCGGGCAAGCGCGCCGTGTGGTTCGAGCATAATCCGCGCTCCGGGGGCCGCTCGGCGGGGAAGTCGGCGAGGAGTACTCCGTTTGCGACGCCGACGAAGATGGGGACGCTGGCACTGATGGGGAATGGTGGTAGCCCGACGAAGATGGGGAGGTCGGAGGAGCAGGCGAGAGCGGATGCGTTGGCGGGGGGGCAGCCGATCACGGCGCAGCTGCTGAGTCAGTTCGATAGCATGCCGATGAGTCCGCAGCTGCTTGGGCCGTGTACGCCGTCTGCGGGGGGGTTGCCGTGCGGGCCGGCGAAGCCGTGTACGCTCGATACGTACGCGTCGACTGCGAGTCGGGTGATTGCGGCGTGTAATGGGGTTGCGCAGAATGGGATCGAGACGTTCCCGGCGACGAGCCTGATTCCGTTTGAGAGCAATGAGGAGCTGATTGCGGGGTTTGTGGCGACGTTTGATGATGTGTATCTCATGGTTTGTGGGTGGGTGACGACGTATGCGGATAAGATTAATCCGATTGATGAGAAGGATATTGGGCATCATCCGAGGGGATGGGCGTATATGCTTAGTTGCCTTAGTCCCTTGGGGGAGAAGGATGCGGCGTTTGTGATTGGAAGCTTTCAGCGCGATACGGCGACCAGGAGGTGGTTTGTGATGAGGATGGTGATTCAGTATATTCATCTCCATGTGTGGAGCTACACCACCTGGCTCGGGTACAGCGATGCCAGCGATGAGGATTTGAATCGCATTTGCAAGAAGCTCGCCGAGAAAGGTAAGTCCAGTCCACCGTCCCTTCCGCCAGTCCACCCCATCCACGCGATCTTCACATGAGATACAACTAACACCCCCCAGGCGTCACCCTCGACCAACGCGGCGAACTCCTCGCCGAACGCTCCCTCTGCGTCTCCGCCATCATGGGCACCCAAGACTACCGCGGTTTCCGCAAGTACATGATCGCGCAACACACCAAGAAGCTGCGCGACGTGCTCCCCCTCGTCCTGAACCCGGGCATCAACCGCTCCGATGCAGGCCGCGACCTCGCCGTCGTGGTGGCGAAGGCGTTTGACCTGTCTGCGCAGCTGTTTACGTGCGGCTGGACGTTCATCATCAGCATGCCCGAAGCCGGGGCAAAGTTTGCCAAGCCCAGTATGCGCGCGAGGAACTCGGATGTGGAGCCGTTGGATTTGCAGATGAGGGGGACGAGGATTCGGTTTGCGGTTACGCCGTTTGTGACGTTGAGGGATGATAGCGGGTTGGCGATTGTGACGAGGAATATTGATCGGTCGAGTGTGCTTATTGAGCAGTAGGTGGTCATCCATCCTATTGGGCGTTACATCGTCGTTTTATTTGGCGGTGGATGGCTGTTTTACTGAGCATTATTAGATCGTCGTCGTCTCGTTGAGCAGAAGATGGGTCGCCTTGCTGATGGACGTTTTGCTGGGCATTGGATGGTCGTCTCATTAAGCCAGCACGCAGTGCCCATTCCTTCAAGATCATCAAGTCGAGAGCAAGCATCATCCAATGGATGTGCAACATGTGCCACTCCGGACCTCACTGGTTCATTTTCGAATGCAAGTACTGCAAAGTAGATGGCCGTCTGTTGATGGTTGTTTTACTGAGCATTGGATGGTCATCTTATTGGACAGTATAAGGTCGTCCTACTGAGCATTAGATGGTTGTCTTCTTGAACATTAGATCTTCATCTCATTAAGCATTAGATGGTCGTCTTCTTGGGCGCTAAGGGGCCGTTAATTGAGAAAAACGAGGTTGTTTTGCAGCACAGTAGTAACTGCGTATACCGCAGCCAAACATTACCAAAATCATTGCATCATTGCACCGGCATATTGCTTCATGACCGGATGCCTTAGCTAGCCGAATATAAAATGATTCAATCCATATTGCAGACATGGTTTTGATGGAGGTAAATGTGAAGCATAAAGTACAGTACTTTGAGTGGTGGCCGGCCAATATTCGGACACCATAACTATCACTTGGCAGGCGGAGCGGCGGCTTCACAATTAGCACAGTATATAGCCTATAGCATATAGAACAAATCGATTGAATTATTAACTATCTAATAGGCCTACGTAGCTATATAGAAATTCTAGGGACATCTTCAAAACCCCTTGAGCTAGCCGATCGACGGTCGGCTGGTGATTGCGCACTCCCCATGGCTGAGCCACAGCGGGGAAACCAGTGGGATAATTTCTGGATGCCTGCCAATCCAGGCTCGAATTCTCGAATCCCAACGCCCATCCCCGGAACTTTCCAACATTATATGATCCCGTCCCCCATTTCTGCCATCTTAAATGAAGCACAAAGTGCTGTTGAAGTCTTTAACATGAGTAGTATTACTTCTCTAGTCAATGACGACAATCATACAGAAAATAATCTCAGCGGAAAGTTTCGGTGCACTACCTGCTATAGAAAGTTTACTAAAGCCGAGCATCTTGCAGTAAGTTATTAGGCCTTGATTGCCCAGTTGCTTTGCTGACAGTCTTTTAGAGACACGAAAGGAGCCGTTTGTACAATCCTTCTGATTTTGTTACACTAAACTGATTTTTAAAGACCTTAACCAGAAGCCATTCTCTTGCCAACGGTGCAATAAGAGCTTTGGCCGGCAGGACGTATTGCTAAGACATGCTAAACTTCATGATAATGGAAAGGCGCGTGTTTTGGCGGAATCCTCGACAACCCCGCCAGCCTCAGTAGCTGAAGAGAACACGCGGCTTGAGGAGCCCATGGTTGGAGTAACTGACTCCGGACCCTCACGTCTGCCGGACCTCCATACAGACACAAGTCATGGCTCCATACCGGCAAGGCCAGAAACAATTCAATCGTGGGCCGAATCTGGCGACTTGCTTGAAATTTTGATGTCAGACTTCAACAGCAACTTGCCTATCGCATTGCCTGTAATGCAGTTTCAGCCATCCACTGCTCTAAGGATAGACCATTCAGAAGTCCTCACTCCCGCAAATGAACAAATCGATGCTTTCGACAGCCCTGGACAGCAGGCAATGCAACAGATGAGCAGACTGATCGGAGATCTATCTTCTGGTTTAACCGCTGAGATTGTTTCTAAGGGTATTACATCTACGTTTTTGGACACATGTATCCATGTCTTCTTCGACAAATTCATGCCGTCGTTCCCCGTGCTGCACAAGCCTACTTTTCTAGCAGGAGAGACAAGTCACCCTCTCCTATTGAACATTATTGCTCTCGGCTCGCTGTTTGTTGCAGCAAAGGACGCTGTACCTAAGGGCGAGGCTTTATGGAGGCTGGCTCACATGTCCGTTGCAACTTCATGGCAAGCTCTTATGGCTACCAGAGGTCCGAGAGACCAATGTAATGGGGTACAGCTGATCTTAACAGCACTACTTCGACAGACATATGCGCTATTATCAAAAAACGAAAGTTTACGAATAACATGCCAAGTCTTTCACGGATTGGGATTCTATTGGGCAAGACAATGTGGGATGTATCAAATTAATGAAGGTTCTTGCCATTTTCCAACCTTCGATACACCAGAATACGAAAAGACTGAGCAATGGAAGATATGGGCCGCCCTTGAGGTTCAGAAAAGAGCAATCCTTGGCCACTACATTCTCGACGGGCAGATTTCACAGTTCTCTGGGCACGCAACATGCGTACGCCACGTCACAAATCCTCTTCTGACGCCCGCATCTGATCAGGCTTTCGCTGCGACGACTGCGGACGAATGGATTATGGAAGTTCAGAAGCAGGCAATTCCGCGGCGCTCATTCCAAATGATATTTGTGGATATGTTCTCCCCCAATCTTCTGTGCCTTAGTCACCCGATGTCGAATTTCTCCGTGCGAGTGGTATTAGAAGGCTTCCAATCTCTGATTTCAGATGTGCAGCAATTAAAGGGTCCTGCCGTTGGAACACCGTCGAAGACTAGTATCTCCCAGGCTCTCATATCTCTCTACAACCTGAGTCTGCGCTTCCTTAATCCTGTAGAGGTTGAAAGCATGGAATTGCTTGTCAGGTGGCATAGCATTTGCCTTAATCTAGCCACTCCAACAACACAACTCTGTAGATGGATTTGTGCCACCTACAATATCCCGCAGAAGCTTTACAGCGGAGCAGATTACTCCGACCACGAATCTGATCTTGTCGTCTGGGCTCAAAGTGACGAGGGACTTCGGGCTCTTTTGCGCTCAATGGCAATTCAAGATCTCGTGGACAGGTTACCGCTGGGTCGGTCGCACACTATTCACCTGCCTGCTGCTATATTTGCAGTGGCGTCTATATACAGTGCACGGTGTATTGCAGACAAAGCTTCCGTTGTTGTACCGCCATCTATCCGCTGGGAAGACGCATGGGGAGTGGAATCTCAAAATGCGACCAATTTCGACAACATTCCACCTAATAACGACACGAATGAATTCATGCAAGGCAGATACGTTACGAACCCGGGAAAGTCTTTAATACGAAACTTGAAATACGAACTAAATTCACTTCAAATTATGCTAGGATCGATATCCTTACGCTGGGGCGTATCTCATGAAATGGATGCTATTCTACACCAATGGATCTCGATCGCCAACGAAGGTCCCTATTCAAGGGTCTAGACACAGCTCTCAGAACAATTTACAGAATCCGTGGGGCGGCAAGGCAGGGCAACTCGTAATCATGAGGTTCATCATGCGACGCCTTGACCACAACAACATGTGTGGGGATGTGGGGAAATCCCACATTAGCAGTTCTAATACTAGCATTGCGGGTGAGCGGTCGTGGGGTGACCGTCACACCCCAGATTTTACCTAACCCCTTAACGTCCTTCATATAGTTTCCAGATCCAGATTAAGAGTCGATGTTGCTGCAGCCTGTTACTCAGTTCTATTTAGGACTTTTACGACTTCAATTAAGAAACCGAGAAAATAAATTACGGTCTTTGCGAAGCACACATCCAGGTCGCGCAACAAATTCCACAAAATGGTAGAACGAATTCAAACGGCCGAGTCTAGCGGCTTCATCGAGAAGATCTTTGTAGCTGCTCCTGGCACAGAGATCATGATGGATGAGGATGCCCCTGGGGCAACAGAGAGACGCCTACGCAACCTTCAACATGCGAATGTTGGCCATGGCCATATTCTCCTGGTTCCACAGCCATCTCTCACTGATCCAAATGATCCCCTTCGTTGGTCTTCTTTCAAGAAATGGGTAGTTCTCCTAAATGGTGTTGCCTACGCATTTAATGGTGCTGTGACTGGCCCAATGATGGCTGGAGGTAGGCATCTTGGAATCATCTGGACTTAATAATGCCTGCTAATGTTCGAAGGGATGCTTCAACTTGCAGCATTCTTTGATGTGTCACTTGCGATGGTGTCTTATGCCAACGGAGCAACTTTGATCTGCCAAGGATTTGGTAACCTCTTTTGGATGTATGTACTTCTTCTCATCTACTCATCAAGTGCTATTCATCCTTCTAATTGGTCTTAGGCCGCTGGCAATTAAGTATGGTCGACGACCGGTGTACTTAACGTCCAACCTTTTGATGGGCGTTGCGTGTATCTGGCTTGCTATTGCAGCCGAGAAATCATACGTTCCATTCATCGTTGGGCGAGCCTTTCTCGGCCTTTTTCAAGCCCCTATCGAAGCCATCGTCCCAAGTACAGTTACCGACATCTTCCACCTTCACGAACGTGGAGAGAAAATCTCCATCTACGGTCTCGGTGTCTTGGGCGGCAATGAGATTGGCCCCCTCGTATCCGCGTACATCATCCAGTCCCTTAGCGTCCGATGGGCCTTCTTCATTATCGCAGCATCCATTGGTGTCAACATGATAACTTTGATTTTCTTCATGCCAGAAACAAAATTCACGGGTCCTAGACCTGCCATTACCATCGCTGGCAATGACGAGACAACGACTACTCCACCTTACAAGGCACCTGACAAGGCATCATCAGAGCACTGCGAAGTGGTTGGCAGCTGCTCACCCGACACCTCGCACATTATTACGAAAAAGACATACTGGGAAAGTCTTGCATTCTGCTCCGAAGTCGATCATCTTGTTAGTCTAAAACGCGCATTCTTGCGTCCGTTTATTCTCACGGCCTATCCGATTGTCGTGTGGTCAAGTGTGATTTACGGTCTGGCCCTTGGATGGAACGTCATCTTAGGAGTCAGCGTAGCACAACTCTTTGCTCCTCCGTAAGTTCCCCATCACCACTCCTATCGCTCGTCTACCATTCTGAACCAAGGTCCGGACAGGCCGTATAATTTCAAATCTGGCGCGCAAGGTCTTATTTTTCTATCCCCGTTCATTGGGTCGCTGGTAGGAACTTATTTATGCGGTCCGCTTGCCGATCGCATTGCAACGTGGGCCACGAAGAGAAACCACGGCATTCGAGAGCCTGAGATGCGACTTCCAACCTGTGTGATTGCTGCAGTGCTCACGTTTTTGGGCGCTCTTATGACTTCACTTACGTACCAGGCGAAGACACATTGGGCTGGTCCAATCGTGGGCTTGGGTGTATTGTCTGCTGGGGCTCAGATGGGTGCTACTTTGGCAATGTCATATTCACTTGACTCCCACAAAGAGGTATGTTTCTGAATATCCATCATCGTAATTAGACTGATGGCTGATCATTGTTCAGCTCTCTGGCGAGCTCATGGTCACAATCTCCTGCCTTAAGTCGCTTATTGCATGGATTTGGACGTGGGTGGTTAACGATTGGCTTGTTGAAAATGGTATAATAGTCGTGTTCATGACAGTTGCTGCAATTAATGTCGCTGTTTATCTAACCACTATTATTTTCTATATTAAAGGTAAATCATTTCGGATTTGGACTTCTGAAAAGAACTTTCTCAGTCGCGCTGGCTTAGACTGAAAATCGTCAGTGCTAATGGAGTTACGTGCTGTGTTGTGTTAAGCAGAATTAGTGGTGCAATGGACATCATGGTTTTTAGGAAAGGTAGACTAAAGCAAAAATGGCATCACAATTTATCATATTTACGCAGTCTATAAGACGCGCGACGTGAAATGTTACTATCAACAGTTCATGTGGGATTTTGAGCTTCCTCAGGAAATTGTACTTGAAATTCTTTAGACAGCCTAAATAATCCCCATCTGAGCTGCTACCACAATCTTGTCGTTCCCTATTTCCCCACCTCCCCCCGCACTTCCCTCCCCACTTCCCCACGTTCTACTTTATGTTACGCTCCTTAAAGCTGAAACTTAACCCAAAGAGCACCTGACCCCAAATATTAACGTTTGTATTTACTATAACTCCGCTAGCTAGAAGGGCCTTTTCAGTACTTAAGCAGTGCTTAAACCGCCTTCTATTGAACTTTAGCAGCTCTGCAACAATAGTTTTCGATTAGTTAAATTTTCGAAAACACACTTCAGCACAGTCCGCTGTCTTATCACCTGGCTTAGACTTCATTAACTACAATGACCAGTCACCGCAACGATGCTCAAAGCCAACATGTCTCTAGCCATTCTGCGCCTACAGCTAGTATTGAACTAGAAAGTTTAAAGCCCTTGCTGCTTTCAGACGCCAAGCTCCTCCTAAATACCCCGTATCTACAACACGAAGCCGGCTACGCTGTGAACGCGGAAGGCATGCACCATATCGCCGCCTGCACCTACATGCCGCGCTGCACCGGCCGCATGATCGACTGGTGGTTTGGCTGGATCCACGACACTGCGCAGTATCAGCTCTGGCATCCTAACGACCACGTTTTCTCCGATTGGGAAGGCCCGCGCAACAACGATTCCACGTATATTGGCGGTCATCATTTAGTGCACGAGTACATCGGTGGGCATTTGGCTAAGCTGAAGATTTCGTTTCGCGACCCTGCCGAGTATTTTGGAGACAACTGGAAGGAAGATTTTGCTGCTGCGGGCTATTCAACAGCAGTGTGTGGGAGGGTAGGTAATTGGACCCCAGAGACGGGAGAGGTGCTGTATACGGGACACTTGATTCATTTGATTAAGGAGGAGCGGATTGGATGTCGGATGCGCTCGCATTTTTGGCTAGGGGACATAGAGGGAGTCATTGATCCCGCACAGAGAGCGGCGGGAGTGCCAGACTTTTTGCCGAAGGGCTTGTGCCAGCATGCTACTGAGGAAATGGCTGTTTTGGCTTCTATCCTTCCCGAATTATATCATGAGCACTCTAGAAAGTAGTAACACAGTCATATTTGCCTGCCATTTTTCATAACCACCATTAACTCTGCTATCACTACATGTATTGCTCCAACAACGCCTTCCCATAATATCCTCGATTTGGCAGCCGATTAACAGTGTGGATATAACATCTCGCCGGCAAGGTATTTGTAAAAAAGACTAAACACACCACTATATACCAGCAACAGTATTTTTGTAATACCGGGCTGGAGAATTTACTTCCATGGTGGAAATTGAACTCCGTGTACGCTACAATTAAGGGATCAGAAAAGTCTCTTTGATCGATTTTCAAGACAGCTGGGTCTTTACTGCCTCTACCTCATACCTGCCCAATTGTAATCACAAGCACAGAGCAGAAATGCCATGGCCATTTTAATGCAATGGCCGATTTCCCTGATACAGGTAAAGGTGGTCGCGCCGATGGAGGCGGATGTGAGTGTGGCCCATTTTCCCATTTTCTCATTTTCCCACTTCCCCACTTCCACGTTTTCCCACCTCCCCACTTCCTTACGTTCCCACATCCCCACGTCCCCACGCTCCAGTTCCTCCAGTCCCCCTCTGACACGGAAGATTCGTGTATGGAGAATAGCACTTTGCCGAAATACCCCCACGACAATACAGAGATTCACGCCCACTTGTACCTGTATTGCCTTGAGAGGTGCGATAGTATAGTGGCTATGGGTCCGGATTCTCATCTTGGAAGCATGGTCTGCGCCCCACCTTGCTGCTCCGGATCATGTCGGTTTGTAAAGTGCTTGTATATCTAAATACGCCGTCTTGTCAAACCCTCTCCAAAGCCATTTGCCAATTTTTATAGTAGAGTACCTTCAGGGATTTCGATCACACGTCTTAGCAACACTACAAACACCAACACGGCTTATGCAAAGACCAGATGGCGCCACACTCCGACCACGATTTAGGATCTTCTGCCTCTAATGACCCTATTCCAATTGATGTCCCAGTGCTCATTATTGGTGGCGGACCTGCAGGCCTCTTACAAGCACATTTGCTGTCTCAGCTTGGAGGTACATCTCCATAGAATGAAGTTCGTTTGTTGAGCATGGCTAATCGAGCGCTGTGGTATAGTCAAGTCCCTCATTATCGAACGATATCCCACACGATTGGCTGCACCAAAAGCGCACGCATTATGCCCTAGATCTCTAGAAGCGTGTCGGCAATTTGGAATTGATGTAAATGATATACGGAATCTAGGTACCAAAAGAGAAGATGCATACTGGGTCAACTTTGTGACTAGTCTTGCGGGACATCATGTTGGGGACCTTCCATACGAAAGAATGGACGCTGAAGTCCTTGAGCATACGCCTACGGTAATACTGCGACGAAGCCTTCGAGAATATCTGCTTATTAAAGGCTATAGATGATACATAATATACCACAACCCGCCTTTGAAGAGCTGGTCGCGAGTCGACTTTCTAAGGATGGCGTAGAGATCCGCAAGGGTCATTCTTATGTTGACTGTAGACAAGTTAGTCAATCTCAATACGATGATTTCACTCTGTATGTCTCACGGGTCTATTCTTACACGGCCAATAGGTTTCCGATCGAGTCATAACTACGGTGGAGGACCGTAGAGCCGGGAAACAATACACGATCTGTTCGACACAAGTCATTGCATGTGATGGCGCCAAAAGTAAAGTCAGAGAGTCTCTCGGCGTCGACTGCGAGGGAGAATCTTCGTGTAGGTCTTTTCTCCAAGCTTTGAGTTAATATTTGAATCTGATAAGACAAACAGACGACACAATGATGACAATACATTTCAACGCGAATCTTCGCTCAATTGTTGACAAAGTGGGCATGCTTCATTGGATTATGGATCCGGAGGTCTCTGGCTTCATTATCGCATATGATCTTGGTGGAAACCAAGTACTGATCTGCAATTTCGATGTAGGAATGCAATGAGTCTCTCTAAAAAGAAAGAATAGCTAACCGTTGCGTAGTCTAAGAAGCACCCAGTGGAGAGTTGGAACGAAGAGCTTTGCCGCAAGGTAGTCACAGCCGCAATTGGCAAACCAATTTCATTCGACGTCCTTAGCTGGAGACCGTGGGTACTAAGCCGCAAGGTTGCTAAGAGCTACCGTGTTGGTAATGTCTTTCTGTACGTCTTTCAACCCACTGCGTCTACTCGTCTTCCGTGCTAATATTTCAAATATAAGCGCTGGAGATGCTGCCCACTCTTTTCCACCTACAGGCGGCCTAGGGCTCAACTCCGGCCTAGCAGACGTGCACAACCTCGCCTGGAAAATCGCCGCCTACCACCAAGGCTGGGGCGGCGACAGCCTCCTCAGCACGTATCAATACGAGCGGCGCCAAGTCGCACTCGTGAACTTGCAGCAAAGCGTCAAAAACGGCATTAAGATTTTCAGCCTGCTCAAATCCCTTGGGACCACCGACACAGACCTTCAAAAAGCTAAAGAAAACCTCTACCACCGGATATCTGACCCCAAAACAAAAAGGGATGTCCTTGAGGGCATTGAAGGCCAGCGCGAACACTTCGATAACCTCGGTTTGCATATAGGATATGTGTATGGAAGCACCGACATCCCCGGCTGCGCATCAACGTACAAGCCGGCGTTTGTGCCTGGTGCGAGACTTCCGCATGTATGGATCACGCATATCCCGTCGTCGATTCCGCAACTTCCGCCCATCGACTCGTCGTATGTCACAGAACTACAGCCCGAGGATGTCAGAGGCAAAGAGTTCTCAACCCTTGACCTCTGCGCTCTTGATGCTTTTACTCTTATCGTAGACAGCGAATCACTGTTTCGTTGGACTCAAGTAGTTGACGCGGTTCTCGCCCAGCTGCCGAGCACACTGAGAATCAACGTCCTGGCTCTTAGCAAGGACTTTCACCTCGTGCCTGGCGCACATGGTGAGGAATGGGTGGAAGCACTTCGGTTGAAAGACGGTGGTGCTGTGCTTGTTAGACCTGATCAGCACATTTTGCAGACGTTTAGGGGAGAGACGACGAGTGGGCTAGTTCTTAGTAGTTTAAAGGGGTTTTTAGGCGTCTAATTAGTAGGAGTCTTTAATGCATAGTAGTACATAGAAGAATGAGCGAGTAACTATCACATACATATAAAACTACAGACAATTGTATCAATATAAGTATAACCACTCCCCATTCCCTCGCATCTCTCCTACCAACGCCCTACTTTGCCAGACACCTCTCCTTAATACCAGGCATACTGGACAAACTAGGCATACTCGACTCGCCAATCCTCTCATTCATCCACGAGTGGCCCCTCCACCCTCCCCCTACTTCTTCTGATGATGCCGCCCCGCACGGTACGTAGCCGCCTCCATCGTCCCAAATCCCTTGCGTGTCTTGGCTCCCCCCTGACCATGATAAGCCAATACCGGGTCCGAACGATCCTCGTTATTATAGATCCCACGAAGGGCGCCCGGGGGTCCGCCTTGGTAAATTTGCGACTGCCCCAGCGCGATGGGGTAGTGTTGGAGGTCACCGGAAATATGTGTTGCTAACTTTTCGTAGTCCCCGTATCCGGAAGGGTAGCGGGCGCTGCCGGGCTGGGGCGCGTTTTGGACTTGGTCGCGGAAGTCGGCCGCGACGATGTGGTCGTGCCCGTTGAATGTGTTACCCTGGAACGTGTACTAGGAGTCTGGATTAGCGGTCTAGGGCAAGCATGTAACAAGAGCTTTCTAGTTTAACGGGGTGACATACCTTGGATACTGTAGACTGAAAGACTGATGATACCGATGACTCTGGTGCCGCGAGCGACGGAGTATCTCTAAATGACTATTGCACGCGCACCTGTTAGAACCTCTTAAAACGAAGCGCATATGCGAAAGTCTTATATACCAGGGAAATACATACCTCAGGGACTGGCAGGCCGAGGCCCGAAGCAACGGAGAGATTCACTGCGTTAAGGGGGAAGTTGATGGCTGTGCCACTGCTCGACCCAGACGCAGAACTACCTTCTCCCAACCCATTGTCCTGGGGCAGACCTTGAAAGGGGGGATACATTTGGGGGGATACATTTGCATTCCCGCATTATAGGGCTCCATTTGCATTCCCGTGTTGTAGGAATCCATCTGCATCCCCGTATTGTAGGACTCCATTTGCACCTCCGCAGCGTAGGGCGCCATACCAAACTCAGAACCACCTGCTCCCAACCCATGGGGCTGCTGCTCCTCTGCCATGTACGCAGCACCACCTCCCGCTAACCCATAGTCTAGCCCCTGATATTCCTCAGCTGAGTACCCATACGAAGAATACCCGGACATGGCGGCTTTAAGGTAGACCTAGAGGTGGGTGCAAGATCGCCTACTACACAATTGAAGAAATCCTCTGCTTCGGCAGCTTGAATCTTGACGCTGCTCTGCAAATGCGATATAACTTGGAAAAAGGCAAAGTTGATAAATAAATTAAAGACCTACGAAGTTGGGCTCCCGCCTACCTTTATAAATGCACCTAGCGGACACTGCAATGTACTGCTCCTTCTCATCCTTCTTATGGGCGCTTAACGCAGCCTTGTCGTCGCTGGCAACTACTTTCATTGGACAAAGCTGCCTAGTATCTACAAAGCTTATGGCAGTCTATTCGTCCTATAAGCAGGATGAGTGCGCAGTGCATATATTTAGTGTAGCCAAGAGTTTCTGAGAAGCAACTTATGGCTAGCATCGTTGCCTCCAAACACTGTCGTACCTATTAAATCTTCCACAGACCAATACCCAGACTCAAACCCGGTCTTGTAGAACAACACCCTGCCCCATTCCATCCTCTGGAGGACACCACCCGTCCCAGATGAGGAGGGGCGGCCGCCCTGAAGGCGGCCGCCGTGAGGCTGGAGGCAGCGGGGCTGAGGGCGAGGCAGAGGCTCAGAAAGACCAGTAGTGAGGACGGGAAATCAGGGAGGAGAGTATTAGTGCGATAGCGGATAGGAGGGATAGGAGGGATAGGAGGGATATGAGGGATATGAGGAATGATAGGAGAGGAAATAGTAGACGGGGAAGAGGTTGTACTTTCCACTGTACATTCACATGCAACACGTGACGGCCCACGTGCATCACGTGTTGCATGTGAATGTACCGTCTTAGCCGTGGAGAAGCATAAAGCATCCTTGGCAGTGCGGAGGCGGGAACGGCCAGCGGACCTTGGCACCCCGGCCGCGCCACACCTAACCCTTGGCAGACAAAATGGATTTCATCGGCAAGAGACAATGACAGTAGGAGCAAGGAGGAACAAAGGGGGAACGGAGAAAAGAAAAAAGAAGGGAATAGGGGAATAGGGGAAAGATAGTGGCGCGGGAAATAGGAGAATTAGGGAGGGAAATGTGATAGATCATAGAACCTGTTTCTTGATGTCGAATTGTGTCAGTTTTACGCAGTGGGGTTCCGATGCATGTGTCTGCATGTGTACATACTATATCGTAGTAGTCTGTATTTCTCCGCATGTACTACTGCATTAGTATTACCGTACAAACAATACTTGACTACTAGCACGATAGGAACTGCAGATCCTTACCTGAGGGTACAAGGATATATCCTGATTTAGAGGGAATATTGAATCAGTATTGTCAGTGTTGCATCAGTATTGATATTTGTCCGCAAGTCCTCATTTAAGACCTTCTATAAATGTCCCACGTCAGTATTAAGCATCCCCTTTAGCATCCTTAGCATCCTTATCATCCCCTTTTCTCCTCTGGACTGCTCTAGACATCCCCTATGCACCTGCATTGGCTTCTGAACTGTCAACCCGTAGGCTTTAAGCTTTTAGTTACTTTAGTACTAGCGTCTTTCGCGTATTGTGTCCTCGTGCCATTTGCTATCCATAATTCTTAACTGTACCATTATTATGATTATTAAATTCACTTCACAACTTCAACTTCACGTCTTCACTTCACAATCCTCACCTACTCGTCGCATCACCGCCGTCAATTCAAACCTGTGGCTTTCGCCCGGTGTTGACAGCACAGGCTCTGTGCGCTCCAGCACAAGTACCCACGAACCACTAGTACAGTACCAGCTCCACCGCCCGTACCTGCGCAAGCCGACCCTGCGTCTCCACCCCGAAGATCTTGAACATTGGCTTGTGCACAGCCATCGGTAGCCCGTGGTAAGTCCAGCCAGTCCACCACCACACCTCCACAAAAGCCCACCTCCCCCACACCTCTCCTTCCTACTACAACCTCTGCACTCCCACAATGTCCTAAATAAACCCTCTAACATTCCCATCTCCCAGCACTCCGACCGACCGACCGTACGATCCTCGACGAGCAACTTGCACTGCAAACAGAAGCGAATGCCCCAACCGACACCGTCGACGAACCACACACCATGGCCCCCCGCCGCAACCGCCTCCTCTTCGCCGTCGTCCTCCTCGCCGT
The DNA here is from genome assembly GCA_000750925.1 of Pseudogymnoascus sp. VKM F-4518 (FW-2643). Taxonomy (NCBI): domain Eukaryota; kingdom Fungi; phylum Ascomycota; class Leotiomycetes; order Thelebolales; family Thelebolaceae; genus Pseudogymnoascus; species Pseudogymnoascus sp. VKM F-4518 (FW-2643). The sequence continues at coordinate 842 of JPKC01002126.1, read as the reverse complement.
AGTAGGGATCCTCTACCTCACCTCCTCCTCCCGCGCCGTCGCCACCCACGATTTCTACGCCCGCACGCGCTCGCGTCTCGAATCCGACGGCGAGAGCTCGCTGAACAAGATAACCCCCCAGCGCAAGACGGGGGGAGATGAAGATGACAAAGTAGCCGAGGCGATGAGCCGCCGGCTGATGGATGCGGAAGTTGCAGCGAAGGAGATGGCGAATAAGAAGGCGCCGACGCGGGAGAGCGTTATGGGTGGTGAAGAGGGGGTTGGGGGTGGTGATAGGGATAGAGGGAAGGTTGGGAAGGAGGGGAAGGGGGAGGGGCAGAAGGTGGTGGCGCCGGTGGTGAAGGATATTGTGAAGGATGGGAAGGGGGGGAAGGATAGGAATGTGGCGGGGAGGAAGAAGTATCCTATTCCTGAGGTGGAGGAGGGGAAGGTGGAGAAGCCCGATGAGTCGGAGGAGGCGGTTACGGCGGAGATGAATGGGATTCTTAAGATGTCGCCGAGTTCGTGTACCCCCTGGCCCCGCTTACCCTAAAGAACCTGCGAACAAAGAAACCCCGCTAACTGACTTACCACACAGTCATCATCTTCTCCAAATCCTACTGCGGCTTCTCGCGCAAAGCCAAATCAATCCTCCTAACCAAATACGCCATCACACCAACCCCGTACGTCGTGGAGCTGGACAAGCACCCCCTCGGCCCTGCGCTGCAGGCGCGGCTGGCGACGATGACGGGGCGCAAGACGGTGCCGAATGTGTTGGTGAAGGGGAAGAGTATTGGCGGCGGGGATGACGTGGTGGCGCTAGATGAGATGGGGGAGTTGGGGGAGAAGGTGATGGGGCTGGG
>JPKC01002125.1:0-23875 GCA_000750925.1 Pseudogymnoascus sp. VKM F-4518 (FW-2643) | reverse complement strand
AATTACTGAAGACGCGAAGTCACTCTACAAAGTCGCGTCGAGACGCGTTTTCGAGAAGTGTGTGTGTGGGAAAGCCAAGGGTCCATTTCCAACCACAACTCTGTGAGCAGGCAGTGATCAACGAGCAACGACGAGAATAATAATGATAACCACGAAGACCGTTTAATGGACTGCTACCCATCTTCCCCTTTCTTGCCGACTACATCTGATCCTCCAGCTTACGACGATTGGGAACTCGACAATTATAATACAGGCGCCCTCCCGCCCAGTACTCACTCGGACGAGCTCGAGGCCCTACAATTGCTACAGGAGGAAACCACTGCATTTAAAACACAGCGACGGGAGGTTATCCAACACCGTTCATGGAAGCTTGAAGAGGTCTTCCTCAGCGACCAGGACTACCCGCTTGGTAACCATTTCCCCAGTTCAAGGGATGAAGTAAATGCTTATACCAACAGTAACTCCAGTGCAATCCCGAACCATAAAGAACACGGCCCATATCGCCCAATCATTACCCCTAAAATTGGCCAAGATGCCTTCAATACTCTCTTCGCCCGTGTCGTATCCTCAGCCATCTTCACCTCCTGCCGCCAAACGGCCTCTACCAGCCCCGGCGCCCACAAGCCGACCAAACAACCTTGGAGCCTTTATTGATGGCAATTCGGATGACGAGGATGATGACTTTCGGATTGACGAGCCCGCGGCAAAGCGGCGTATGCTTGAAGCAGACAAGCTGTTGCCGAATTCAGTCACCAAACCATCTGTAGCAGGTGACGACAATAATGAACCAGTTGGGGCATCTACGGGTTATCAAGCGCATACAAACATTTTCAAGGAGGCAGTCTTAAATAGAGACCAGGAGCCGTCGTATTCACCTATTATGCCGTCTTTCTTACGGAAGTCCGCTGGCCTGAAAGAGGGGTATACCTGCTCTGGGAAAATGCTCAACATCAAGCAGAGGCAGAAAACTACTGCTGTGCCTTACGAAGAAATGGTTGCAGCAAGATCAACAACAAAAGCCGGAAGGGCAAAGAAGAGTTACTACGGAATTGACATACACCAGCTGGTTGAAGATGCGTCAAAGGAGATCAAACAGAAACAATCGGAAAAGCCTATTGCGCCAGAAGCTCCGCTACCATCCGTCGAACCCGTGTACCATTCTAGGACACGGCGGACGCCAATGTGGACGGAGAAGTATCGGGCACGTCGATTTTTCGACCTTGTCGGCGATGACAGAACACACCGGGACGTTCTACGCTGGCTTAAGGGGTGGGATCCCATCGTCTTTCCCCGATCAGGGAAGCCAAAGCCAGTCTTGTCCAAGAAGCCTGGAATGGACGGCGAGCAAGAAGAGAAGCCGCACCGGAAGATTCTTCTCCTTACTGGGCCGCCTGGACTCGGTAAGACTACGCTGGCCCATGTCTGTGCCATGCAAGCCGGCTACGAGATTATGGAAATTAACGCCAGTGACGACCGAAGCGCAAATGTGGTCAAGGGCAGAATACGTACGAGTGTTGGCACAGAGAGTGTCAAGAATGTTGGCGCAAAACCAAAAGATGGCCACAAACCCAAAGCAGTTCGGCCTGTTTGTGTGGTAGTTGATGAAGTCGATGGGGTCGTAGGGGGTTCAGGTGGCCCAGGGGAGGGCGGCTTCATCAGAGCCTTGATCGATTTGGTTCAGCTGGACGCGAAGAATAACGTACCTGGGGCTACAGTGGCTAAACCAGGCAGGAAGAAGAAGGAGGACGATTTCTTTCGCCTTTTACGGCCGATGATTCTTATCTGCAACGATGTCTATCATCCTTCACTCAGGCAACTTCGTCAATCCTCTTTTGCGGAAGTAATCCACATCCGGAAACCACCAATCGACGCCGTTACTGCACGCATGAAACACGTCTTTGAGAAGGAAGGTGTGGCTTGTGAGGCGGATGGCGTTCGTAGACTCTGCGAAGCAACGTGGGGCCTGTCCTCCGGGCCCGAAGCCAAGTTCGAGTCTTCAGGCACAGAAGGCGATCTTCGCAGCGTGCTCGTCGTTGGCGAATGGGTAGCCAGGAAATTGAAAACAGACACCAGCAGCAACCCAAAATTGACGAAGAAATGGGTTGAGAGTAATATGGCTAGCATGCTAGGCTATGGCGGCGGAGGAACTCGTGGCGTTGTATGCGGCGGGGCCAAAGAAATCGTTTCTCGCGTCTTCCTCACCGGCGCAGGGTTTCCCAAGCCTACCATGTCGGCGAACACTTCTACGGGGTCCAAGGATGCGAATATGCCCCGTGAGAGGCTTCACACTGCCGAAATCGCAAAGAAGGCTGGCATGGAACGGATCCGCGAAATGGTTGATACGAGCGACGAGCATGACCGCATCATAAGTGACATATTTAGCACCTACCCAACTCAACCATTCAACGACGACTCGATACTTTCGAAACCAGACGCGGCTCATGAATGGTTCCACTTCTACAACGCGTGCAGCAAGGGGGTGTATCAAGAGCAAAGCTGGGAATTGATGCCTTACCTCAGCCAGCCCATTTTGGCATGTCATAACCTATTCGCAAGCTCGACGAGACGTCCTGTTCAAGAATATGAGAAAAAGAGAACCGATGACGATGGCGATGCGGAGGTTGAAATTCCATTTACCGGCCCCAGAGCAGACTACGAGGCGACTGAGGCTAAGAAGCTGAATCGTGCAATGTTGGTTGAGCTACAAGACAGTTTACGAGACGAGCACCATCTCTTCAGAGAGCAGAATGCGACTCTACTCCGATCATTTAGGAGTCCGGAGGATATGGCGACAGACTTACTGCCTTACTTGGTACGGATTCTCAGTCCGGATGTAAAGCCAGTTGCCGTGGGAGGCAGTGGAGATTCCAGAGGCATCGCAAGCGTCAGGAAAGAAGGAGAACGTGAGATGGTAAAGCGAGCTGCGGATGTCATGGCTTCCATCGGCGTCACCTATCAGCGCGGGAAGCTAGAGGGAGATTTTGGAAGTAGAGGCACGCAGTGGGTGTACAGGATGGAGCCGTAAGTTTTCCCTCAAGACAAATCTCAAGATGTTTGACTAATGATGTTTATAGGCCCTTGGATACGCTCGTCGACTACGCCACCGCCGGCCCTGAATCATCTTTCTCGTCCGCTGCGCCAATCCGCTACGCAGTGCGCCAGGTTCTCGACCAGGAGTACCAGAAGGCTATGAAGCTGATGGCCAATGCTGCTCGGCAGATGCGCTTCAAGGAGGGAAATCTTCTTGGCGAGGATACTACGTATACATTCAAGACTGGCTATGGGGATAAGCCCATCAAACCCGTGGATGTGGAGGATGGTCCGCTGAAAATCAAGAAGGACTTCTTTGGCAGGGTGTTGAGTGTTAGAGCCGGGCCGCTGGGAGAGACGGATGGGAATGCACAGAAGTTGCCGGGTGGGGAGGAGAAGGAGAACAAAGTATGGGTTACTTACCATGAAGGGTTCTCAAATGCGGTTAAGAAACCGATTACGCTTGAAGAGTTACTTGGGGGGCTGTAGGGGTTTATATAATATTACAACAGTTGTCTTGTTTTGCATGGTATCGTTTGATCATTTATATGTTGCCAAAATATGAAGCCTGCTTGCTGGAGGCCAGTGTGAATATGTTAGCCGCAGCTTACGACAGGACTTGTGCCACCCAAGAGCCAGAAGAGAGACTGTGGAAACAGCTAATTTTCACAGCAACTATGATTGAAACTAAGCCGGTCAATCGCCCAAGCCTATAATCCGTAAGTCAGTTACTCAGGAATAGAGCTGAAGAGGTAAATACAATTGCCAAGGTGGGAGAACATTCTTCACTTGCCAGCATTAACACGATACTGAGCGAACACTGATAATTCGCTGCTCTCACTGCGTCAATTTTATTTGCCGAATTGGGGATGAAGTTGCGATGCGCCTCAATGCGGAACTAACCTCTTTCAGGGGTATAATGCGCTACCGAGACGTCACGAACCCTGTATGGGAATTTAAACATGGGAATCCCCTCGCGACAAGACAGGGATAGCTCTACCTCCCGCGGGCAGTGCATCTCTTGGCACCTCAAGCTGAGCGCGATCGAAACTCACAAAAACCCCCTATATCCCCTTCTCTCTCTCGAGCAACATGTAAGTTGTCAATCGAATATGCCTTAAATGGTAGACCAAATACCACTCATCCGCCCCAATGCCTGAGTATGTGAACCTCACGTCGACCATAACAGCCACCACGACCGCCCCTTCCCCTGACAAGACACTCACCATCTACCGCCACTCTAAAAACCGCCTTTTCACCTTCGAAACCGCCAGCACCGAGCCCGCGGAGTATGTCGTCGCTACCACCAAATCGGCGACCAAGTCGCGCTGGACGCCCCTGCTCTACCGCGGCCCCAGTGCCGTCTTTGCGCCCGAAAGCCCCATCATCGGCTCCATGCGCCGGACCGCGTTCTGGACTAAGTTGACGCTGGAGCTAGGCGATGGAGTGGGGCAGCTCGAGCATAATCGCGATGCAGAGCGATTAAGGGTTTCTGAGGCGCGGAAGAGGCGGTGGAGACGCCGCTTTGGGATGAAGGAGCGGCCGGGGAAGGAGATGGAGGATGTGGAGGTCTCGGGGCTGGTGTTGGGGGTGTGTATGGAGAGGAGGCCGAGGGTGGGGAGGGCGATGAGGTGGGAGTTTGATGGGGTGGAGTATGTTTGGACTGGGACGAGGGAGATGGCGAGGTCGTGGTTTAAGAGGGTTAAAGGGTACTCACATGATATGAAGGTGCGTGATTTCTCACATCTGTTTGGGTGGTTATGGGCTCTCTTCCTTCGCGATGATGGATGAATGTCTGTCTTTTGTAATGTGCCAGAACGCTAATTATGGCGCCGTCGAAGCTTGTGAGGACCTGTGACCACGCTCTCATTGCTACATATGAGAAGAAACACTTTGGTCGCAGTGCGGGGCCTGGAATGGATGGGAAGGGCAAGAAGAGGCCTATCGGGATGCTGCGAATATACCCCGCTGCGTACGACTGTCCACAGACAGACACTGTGAGGGGTCTAGATGGCGAAATGACCCAAGAGGTCAGATTGGCCCCGAGGCACAGGATGGGCAGTAATATGACCGGGACCCACACCGGGAACATCTTTGAGGAGGCAGTGGTGATGGCGTGCTGGGCTGCGCTGGAAGCAGAACACAGGATTCGGCATACAATACTGGACATTCTAATAGTAATTGCGGAGAATGCTGGGGGATGAACTGTTCGGATTTATTAATCTGACATATCACTTCAGAACTGGGCAGAACCATTAAGTCGTTACAATTACTGGCTCGGCAGTAACCACAAAAGCTGCTAATCGTCTGCTGGTCAGTTTCTAGGGGTCCAGCTTCTGAATCTATCCTACATAACAAGACATCCCCAACGACCAACTGGCCCGTAACTAACATAATACTCCGAATTCTCACTTGAGTCACTCTCGCTCGTACCCCTCCGCTTTTCCCGCCTCTCTCGCCGCCTTCTTCTCCGTATCCGCCTCGCCTGTCTCCTCCTCCGCCTCCTCTGCTCCTTCCTCCTCTCTGGATCCACTTCCCTCACCATGTCATCTTCGCTTTCGTATTCTTCCCTGTCTCCTTCAATTTCACTGTCCAAGCCACCGCTCATCTCGTGCTCACCCCCATCTTCCTCGTCTTGTGATCCGTTGTCTTGTGAGTCGTTCTCATTAGTTTCAATGTCTGACTTCTTCCTGATTTTCGCCTTAACTTCATCCAGTTTTTGTCGTATGGTGCTTTTAATACTCGCAGCTCTGCTTTTGATACTTTCGACTCTGCTTTTGATGCTGGCAGCTGTGCTCTTTAAGCTCGCTGGTTTGGTCTTAAGTTTTGCGGCCTTGCTCTTTGTATATGCTGTCTTCCCCTTTTCGTTTTTTCTCTTGTCCGTACCACCATTCCTCTTGCGTTTCTGTGGCGCACTTTTCGATTTGGTTGAGCTCTTCCCTTTCTCTGGCTGCTTGCCTTTCTTTGAGGATTTAGTCTTACCATTTCCAAACATTGACTTTCGCATCCTCTCTATGAGACCCGGTGCCTCATCTTTCATTCTTTGTTTCTCCTCTCTGCGTCTTTTGAGCTCCTCTTTATGCCATTCCCTTTCCCTTTCCAATGCCGCCTCGGCAGCCCGAGCGCCTGGAGACTTGGAAGGCGTATGTGGAGGAGATGGAGGCTGGCGATTAGGAGGATTGGGTGGGAAATCCCAGGATGAATTCATGGTTTAGACCTCTTTGTGATTTTCGGTCTGGAAAAGGCGGATTGAGAAGATCGTTTGCTTTCAGCGTCTGAGCCTGTTGCAGTGGATGAGAGGCAAAATAAGCAGCCAGTGTCTAGCAAAGGTGTTAAGTAGCATATATTGTGATTGTATGCATGGTCTCCAGCATGGAGTCATTTAGTTGATTCATTTGTTTCGCTACTTTAGTGTGTGAATATATCTGTTCAGAGGCTGGAGATTGTTACAGTGAGGTTTATGATACCGCTTGTGAGCTTTAACATAGATTTAAAGCTACAGGGTTTCCCCAATACAATTAGTAGGCGTCAACAAATGCCAAATGATTGTTGAAAGTTAAATATTAAAAATCTAACCCATTGCCACTGCTAACCATCGGCAGCATTTGTTTATTACATGGAAAGGGGTTGCGAAATCCATACTCGTGCTGCCAAAAGTCTGAAGAGGGATTGCCTTAGCTAAGGCTTGATACCAACTATTTGAGCTGATAGAACTTACCTCTTTCATACTATTTATGAGTGACTAGGTTATTGATCGCTGCCCTGAGTGATTGAATGCCTTTACTTTTATTACAGTTGCGTAATCGCTGTTAGCACAGACCCACTTCAGACTTTTGGGCGGCATGAGTAGTTCTCTCTACCAGCACTAGAATTTAGAAGTTTCCTTCGATCTTAAAGGTCATGGTTTTCTATGCCTCATACATTTCTCTACTTCAGCATTTGGAGCGGGTATACTGTTGGTTGGATGACCCTAATATATTCATACTGGCCTCGAGTAGGCTTCATCATAACGCCGGCGCTATGCCAAGCACTGGTATCTTACACATATCTACGCAAATCAGGGGTTCTCTTTCGCCGGACCACTCGGGCTTTCACCACTCCAGACATTCTCCAAATCTTCACCCGGGAGTCCATATTTCGGGCTTAGTATCGGCGTAACTTCCTCTCTGTTCTCCTGCCATTCGCGCGACTCGTGCGCACCGGGGCTCTCCGAGTCGTCGTCACCAACAGCGAATCTATCGTTTGGGTTGGTGTTCTCGTCGTCACCCTCCTTGGGATCGATGACCGGAGAACCATCCTCAGGCTCGAAACCTTCGCGGACTTCTTCGCCTTCATTTCCGTACGTGTGACTATGGGGCTGTTAGTATGATCATATATGGAACGAGATACCGCACTTACACAAAGCGTTTTGGCTCGACGGTATTCCAGCCTGCGCTACCTTCCTTTCTTGCGCGCACCCGTTCAATCTCCTCTGCCTCGGTGTCCTCAACGACAAGATCTACTAGTTGGCTCCTGTCAGACTTGGCCGAACTAGATCCTGACGAATGGTGCCGAAGCATGCCCTTTAGAAGAGGGGCGCGGCCTTCTTCGCCGGTGCTATCCGTTCCCTTCCCTTTGCTTTGGGATCCTTCGCTCTCAGACCTTTGGGTCTGGGACTGGACCTTCTGCACGGTTTTCTTGACATTCCGTTTGCGTTTAACCTCATGGCTCTTTGTTGGCTGAATCAAGTGCCGATTCGCCGATGTTGTCAGCAAATCTGGTTCTTCCGTCATCCAGCTACGTTTTTTGGCAGTATATGCGGTAATTACTGGGTAATTCCAGTCACCATACTCTAGCTTTCTCGCCTTTGCGTAAAGCTCCTCCTCGTCAACATCCAGGCCATCAGAATTGAGAGTTCCATCATTAGGGTTTCCTATGTAAGATGTCGCCTCTTCTGGGAGACCAGTGTTTGATGAGGTGCGTCCAGTACTAGGCCCTCCATTCCCGGCAAGCAATGGAGTTCGGGCATTGGCTTCTCCCGGCCTGGGAATCCAATACTTCCCCTTACCACCGCGTTCATATCGCATGCCCTCCATCATCCTTGCAACCCGAGAGCTGGACTCTTCGTGGGCTATTATGTTGTCGCCGGAGTCAAATAAACGATACTCGTACTTTTTTCCGCTGAAAGTCTCCTTGGTATCCTCAATAAGATCTCGGATACCGAAGGCGTCTCTGAGGGCATACTTGACTGGCAAACGCGCCGCTGATATACTAGCATCAGCGTAGTCATGCCATGAGAAGGCATACCAGTGGCCGATAGCGAATGCTGGCATTTCCAAACAGATAAGTGCATCTTGAATAGCTGCGGCAATATTGTCTGGAGTGTAGCCTTTCACATCGTCTGGTATGACACCAAGCCACACTAATATCGACAGTCCAAAACCCTGCCAATACGAGGCAAAGATAATAAGCTTAATGTTTAAAAACTTCGGCATTGGTCTGAATGGCTGCAAGTCTTTTGACATACAGACCCAAAACATCCCGAGGGAATATAAGCTGACTGTAACGCTGATATTATATGCAATCCCACTCCACATATATCCAGATGTCAATCCGATATATCCTTCCTGATATACACCTGTCGCTTTCATTATAATGGACGCAAGGCCGAGAACAGGCTTTAACCACGCATACTGCAGGATGCCGCGTTTTATTGCGAGAAAGCTATGGGGGTCGGAGATGTCGACTTTTGACAGAAAGTGGTTCATGGGCCACAAGTGATGCACAGGCTCGCGACCATGCATCATGATGATTAAAGCTCGTTCGCCTCCGATGAAGTTGATAAGAAGCTGGAGGAATGTATATATAGTGAAGGCCTACCATTAATTAGAAGACTTCTCAGCATCAGGTTCGGAAGCTCGATCTTACCTCGTAAACATCTCGAATAGGATCTACCCAGGAAGCTGCCGTCAGGGATACTAAGCTTACCCAAGACGATATCGAGTATATCGGCACCCTAGTGATGTTAGACTGCGAAATGCAAGGCAGGTTTATAAAACTTACATGAGCAAAATCCTAACCACATATCTCTGAAGAAGGGGCTTTCGATAGTTCTTTCTGTGAGGCAGTTCGTCAATATGTTTGGATCTTTATGTGGGAGGGCGCGTGCTCATACGTTTGGAGCCATATGGACCTGTGGGAGCCTGGTCAGTAACTTGAGCTCTGGAAGCATTTGTTTGAAAAGCTTACACGATAGAAATCAGCGTCGCGATAAGAGAGGCGATTCCAGCGACAATGACAAGGCCATTTGCCAGCTTTTGTCCCGTCCCGCCCGAGTGTCTGCTATGATGCGTCCCGTGGGACATATTGTCAGCCATTGCTGCGGGGACTTGGGGTAATGACGTTTGTTGATGCCCTTGAGCAGCCGAAGGACATCCAACGCAAGCAATTCAGTTCGGAGACATGTTTTTTCGTAAGTACACCCGATTATTCAGTAGTCGCTCAAATTCTGTGGTTATATTTCATGTCGAAACATCTTCAAGAGAGATTGCGTGCAAGATGTCGTACGCCTGGCACCCCCCTGTCACATCAGCTTCTTGGTATCTGAAGGCGGTGGCAGAATCCACATGCTTAATGTTGACCTGAGTGGATAGTATCCCAATGAGCTACGACCAGCTCCCCAGCTCATGAATTCCGAATAAAACAACCTACCGTTATGCTTCTGGACAATACGCATCTTATAAGGTGAAGGCAGCTGCCGTCTTTTGCAGAAGATGGTATAGCGGACACCAGCATCCGGCCCATGATCATGAGAAGAGCTGCGGGAAGTCTTTACGGGAGACGAGAAATATGTCCAACAGCGGAGGCTTGACAGCTGTGTCGTTGACCCCAATCCTGGGATTTAACTGGTAGGGCAGATGCCATGGCAGTGTGTTATTTCGTGGACTGATACCTTCTAGGGTGTTCTTGGTTGAGCTAATCGTCTGTGGAATACTGTAAGGACATCATGCTTCCTCTACTGGATATTGCTAACTGTCGTCGCTAGTACACTATTCTTCCTCTTCTATTTCAACAGACTCTTCGCTACTATTGTATCATATGGAATTCGGGCGTGGTCATGGCACAAATATCGAGTGTATGTGGACATACAGGCGCTACAGATTTCATTGCTGGGTGGCCGCATTTTTTTCAAAGGACTTAGGTACCATGGAAACAACGAGACAATTCTCATACATAGTGGATTTATTACTTGGGCATATTGGCGCCGCAATGTGAGGGAGCTGGATCTCTCTCATGGAAAGGACCTCCACAGCGTGCCAAGCGAATCCACTACCAAACACGACAGAGAGAACTATAAGGACCAATCGGCGACAGAGAGCGGCACGAAGGCCGGTAAGTCGGCGTTGCCTTGCCGCCTTAATGTCGAAATCAAAGGACTGGAATGGTTCATCTATAATCGGAGTGCGGCATATGACTCCATAGTTGCTGGGCTCGCAAAGCCAGACGAGACTAAGCAGGAGAGCACCTTGGTGGATGATCCGACAGAAAAGGAGCAAGACGCGGGGTTGAAGAAACGTGGATTTCACAAACCTACCGTTCTCGCCAACATATTAAGTAAACATTCGTTGGAGTCTGACGATGGTTCCGGCCTCCCAGCCTTAACAGAGAAAGACACGAATAGAGAGTCTTCGGGAAGCCCGAACAGCCTGCACTCTAACGATAGCAGTGCATACCATGGCCAGGCCAACCAGGAAATCGAGAAGAGTTTCATACTCAATCTTCTCCCCCTACACATCGATTGCGTCAAAGCAGCTGTAGTTATGGGGAATGACAACACAAAGAGCGTGTTTATCACCAAAGCTGATAAATTCTCTGGTGACATCAATGCTACTGCTTGCCGCGCGCCAGATTTATACAAGCAGGTTTTCGATCTACAGTTTGACCATCCTATGATCCAGTTAAAACCCAATGAGGACTATAACGAGGACCAGACTGCAACGGCAAATCGAGCTAAAGACGATATCAAGGAGCGCACTGATGCTGTTGATGGCGTCCTCCATCCGTACCGCTTCTTTTATCGGTACCGAAGAAAGGCATGGCATAAACTCCAGAGCATTATACCGTACTTTAGTAGCTCTGTGGAAACATTCTCAAGTTCAACGGCCGAGCCTGTGCTCTCAGATTCGAACACACAAGGGAATCTACATCAATGGCAAGGGCTTTCGCGCTACCTCGATGATGAAGAAGATGGCAAAGCCAAATGGTCGTCTTTCGAGTATGCCACAGTATCGACCATTTTAGACAGCCCTGAAGCCAGCGTAAGCTATTATTGGGATATACCCGGAAAAGTTCCTGTGGAAATGGGGTCTCCAAAGCCCCAGCCATGGCAAACTAATGATATTAATGGAGACCTGCCACCTGAATGGGGCATAGACATCATCATCAAAGGGGCCTTGGTAAATTATGGTCCATGGGCAGATCGACAACGGGCAGACTTACAGAGAGTGTTCTTCCCTAGCCTATGCAAAGATGCAACCCCAGCAGGTAATTTGAAGCCTGGGGAAACAAGAGTGGCTTCAAACCTCAAAATCTACATCCAATTAGATGATGATACAACTCTCCGTGTTCCTATCCGCGAGGAGTCGAAGAATTGGAAATGGAAGGCGCAAGCAGATACCATGACATCACGAATGCAAGAGCAGAATAGACGCAGCGACAAGAACCCTCGTAAACAGAAAGCAAAGGGGGACAATGCAGGTCCAGAGATACGCCCATTTGGCTGGCTAGACCTAAAAATCTGCAAGAATGCCACCGTTAATTATAACATGGACATGGTAGCTGGGGCTTCCGGTTTCTCGAACACCTTAGATGTTGACTTTCCAAACTTGGAGGTAACAACCAGTGTCAATCATGGAATTCTGTGTCGATCCGTCAACCAGAGATTGTCATGCAATCTATCAAACCCGCTCGGCTGGAACGCCTTTCACACCTGGAAGTTCGATTTTATCAGCAACGAAATGGAATTGTTCATTTTGAGAGAACATATCTTTTTGTTCATTGATCTAATAGACGATTGGACAACCGGCCCACCACCCGATTATCTCACTTTTACACCCTTTCACTATCTCCTGAAACTCCAATTTGGCGACTTCAAGCTTTACCTGAACGTCAATGACTCAAATATAATCAACAATCCATCAGACTTTGACGACAATGCTTTTCTGGTACTAGACGGGACGGGCTTGGTAGCAGACCTTTGTATACCACTTGACAAGTATCGACCTCATAGGAATAATGTTCCCTTTGATGTGGCGATTGATAGAGCAGATCTTGCTCTCCACGTGCCACCATGGAACACTCAAGCTACCTTCCTGCCCTCGACTGAACTTGCACAGGTTGAAGGGGTTGCCATCAAAGGGAAATACCAATACTGTGATACTACGTCTCCAAGCAACACGGACACACTACTGGTGGATGTTTCTGGCCGCAACCTTGAAGTTCAACTCTACGGATTTCTCATACGTTATTTTATGAAGATCAAAGACAACTATTTTGGAGACGACATGCATTTCAGGACGTTGGAAGAGTACCAGCAAATTATAAATGCTAAAGATCCAGATGCGGTAGCTCTTCTTAACAAACCACCACCTAAGAAGAGTAATGATCTGGATGTCATCATAAGCATTGGCTGCAAAACTTCAGGCGCTCTCCTGCCGGCCAACTTGTACTCAGCAAAGGACCACGTACGAGTTGAGATAGCAACTCTGTCCGCAGATTTGCGATTCACAAACTATTATATGGACCTAAACGTCAGCCTCAGCCCGTTGGTATTCTCGCTGGGGACGCAAGAAGGCCTGTCGACTCCGATGACTTCTGTCTCTGGCTCTCAGCTTTTCGTTGACGGCGTGGAGATTTTTGGAAACCGACTCTTCGGCCTGCCACCCACCGAGCCTACATATCTCTGCAATTGGGATTTTACAGTTGGGTCAGTACGAGGAGAGACGTCGGCAGAATTTCTTATGAAATTGTCTGCGGCTGTGAAAGCATTTGCGTTCTCGTTTGATGACGACGAAAACGCGCTGCCTCCTGTTACCCCCGACATCTTGCATGACGCGACATTCCTTAGGGCATCAGTGGATCATGTCCATATTTGGGCCCATGTGGATGATGTTGCCTTTCTGCTTTCAACAGGGCCTTTGCGCGTCAGCTTCAACGATCTAGCAGGGCATCTTTATTCCAAGAAACTAAAGGTTACTATTCCGGATCTGGCCCTGGGTTGTGTAGATGCCGATTCAGCGTCGCGTCATAGATCGAGAGTGAGCCATCCGGTGGACACGCATGCGTATATCACAACGACAATTGAGTTTACTATGGTCAATAGAAAGGCCGGATTCAATGATGATAAGCGATTACAACAAGCACATATTAGGCGCGAGGACTCAAGGACACAAAGGACACAATTTCTTCTTGTTGATGACCCATTTAGGCCGCCCCCAATACATGTCGATGCCCCCGCTATGTGCTTCCCTCCGGTTCCACTACCTATCAACGACAGCAACATTTACCATCCCAACCGCAGCGCCTCGAGCATCGCATCATCGCTACACTCGAAGCCATATCTTCGCCGCAAAAGCTCTTTCCTGTCGCTAACGAGCTCCGAACGATCTAGCCAAAAAAGCATCATTCGGACTCACAGTAGTCTCTCTGACCCTAAATTCCAATATAATTCATCGGATTCGCCATCGAGGAGTCGCCAACTTGGTGACAGTCTCCGCTTAACGCCGCTACCACGCGATGTCTCAGCAGCATCTACTGGCCGCCAGCCATCCTTTTACAGCGCAGTTGATCATAACGAATTACGGGCACGCGTTTCATCCAGCGTTATATTTTCGAGCCCGTTCATGTCACCATATTTCCCCCTCGATGAAGTTGAACCAGATATGGGCAATCTTCCGGAGCTTAACGAGCATGACCTAGACCAAGCCCCAGCCCCCAGTGCCGAAATGAAACCGGCCGATAAGATATTCGATGACAATACTGAATACACGAGCTTCATTGTTGAGTTCAAGCAGGGTATCAGAGCCTTCTCAAACCCCCAGGCGATAAAGGCGGTCACACGTTTTATGGAAGTACTACAGCCTACTTCTGCGGAAGATATCATTGATTCTGTTCAAGTCGAGTCTATAAGCGATATCTTCGCAGCAAAAAAGCAGATAGTAGTAGCGGGTAAGAATACGGACGTTAATATCGTCCTTCCTATTATTCGCCTTAGATTCGCCAATACGGTGGTATCTGATTCTCGCCTACGTTCTGATCAGCCCCTCGACCAGTATGATTTCTCCGCTCGAGGCATGTCGGTGATAGCTCGCCAGAGGTCAGCTGCGAAAGAGAATGTCGACAGATCCAAATCAGACGAGGCATCTGCAGTTCGTGTGCGTGTGCTGTCGGCAGAGGTCTCTGCCAAGGAAAGGAGTCATGGCACGGCTGATGCCCAAGCAGCAATTAATGGTCGCGTTGAGGATATCGCATTCTGGATGGCATCTGACAAAATTATGTCGGGACATCTTAAAATTAAAACCGTCGATGTGGGGATGGCAAGCTCTAAAGTGAAGTACCTAGCATCACTACTTCATCGAACTACTCACATGGCCTCTGAAGCTGGTGATGGCTTCGCCAGTTTGGCCAGGTGGCAAACCAATCGAATAAGGCACTCTGTGTTCCTCCTATCCACCCAGGACCAGCGAACAAGCGACCCTTTGTTTATGACAAGACCATCGTATGTATTACGATCTGCTACGGGCCATCTCAGGACAACCGACTCTTGGAAATTGATAACCCGCCTCCGCCATGTGTATTCATCTCTCGGCCACGATGAGAAACAGAGGATAGAAATGCTTCTTTCAGAACGCGACTCGGCATCCTACCCCGAAAATATCCGCGAGCAAGTTCAAGTCGGTTTCGAGAAATGGCGAAGCTGGGATTTGGAAAATCTCACTGAATGTGTTCTTATGACCAAGATCTTTGGATCACTCATAAGAGATGAAACTACGTCCCCTCAAATTCAAAAACCAGCGCAGTTCGGGGCCGCTATAACTCGAACCAGCTTCGTTTTAGACCCAGGGCCAAAACAGAACGAGATTGTCCTCTCCACTTTGGCTGCAAATGCCTCTATAAACCATGCAAACGCAGACGATGCGCCAGATCAAGCCAACTCACCACATGACACCTGCACTATCGTACAGATCTATTGCATGGAATCGTCAATAACTTTAAACTGGGACCTATGTGAGCTTATTGAAGTTACCACCAAATTATACAATGAAACACAAGCCAGTCCAGCATCAGGACAACCAGCGTCACCTGTACACCCTCCAACAGGAGCCCGAATAGACAAACCCAGGCAATCCCTGCATCTTATTTTTGCCTCCGATAATGGGTCCGTTACACTTGACACCATCAATATTCGAGCGAGGTCGATTAGTACAGGTCTCAAAGTATCTCTATTGATTGCAGAAGGGCTATGTGACGGTAGGGATATTGCTACTGCCTTAATCACTGCCGACGCGGCAACGTCGAAATTCCGAAGCCATCACCAAGATCTCGCTATACATCAATTTCGTGCTCCGACATTAAATGTCTCTCGAGAGAGTCGCGTTGTGGGCAAAGTCAAAGAAAACGCTTGGAAGGTTGCCGGTAACTCGCAAGAATTGTCATTCGTTGTCAAACAAGATCCTGTTGCTCTCCTTCAAGTCGTGGACCGCATACTAGGGGACGAAGTGCACCAAATAAGTCAGATTTTACAGAGTCTTCCCAAGAAACCAGTACAACGGCCAGTTCAAAGCCGTATGGTCAGTACCACTGCTATTAACAAGATAAACATTGCTTTATTTCTTGATGAGTACCATATTAGCATTCCTCTACTGAACTCAGTTCGATATGATATCTCCGGCGTCGTTGCTAGAGCATCCCTGGCAGCAAGGCAGGGTGTGGAGTTTGTTTTCGACTTTGACATCAAAGAAAACTCGCACGATATACGGACTCAAACGACAGGAAAATCTCAAACAATCTCAGTGCTACAGCTTCCTCCAACAAATGGTCGCGTTATAGCGCAGATAAATGAGAGAGAACATAAATTTTCAGTGTTCGTTTCGGTCGAGCCTATATTTCTCGACGCAGCCAAGATCCAGAATGTCATTGCGGCGCTCAACAGGCCTGAAATGACCAATCTTATGGATGAAGCGCGTGAAGGCTTCCGAACCCTTAAGAGTCACATCCCAGAGAGCATAGATCCAGGCAAGGTACCAACCAAGCACGAAATCGTGAAAGATACTCCCAAACCTTTTATATACGATGCCCATTTGTCATTGGCAGGCTTGGAGGTGTTCACCGACGCACCAAATGGCAACTATAACGATAGCAAAGCACGCTTGACTTTCAACCTCGGAATTGTGCAAGTCGAGGCATACAACCGCGTTGCTATGGCTGGGCCTGCGTTAGAATTTCCCGAGCTTCAGCTAAATCTTCGTAAGGTGGTAGCTAACCTAACCACTATTGCCAATACAGGTAAAGGAGAGAGCTGTGGAAACTTTGCATTTGCAGCTAAATTCACTGCTGGTTCAAGGGAAGCTGAAGACGGAGGCCAGGTCCGCTCGTACCACTTGAATAGTGACAGCTTGGAGATCAACCTATTTGCTGATACGATTTCAACGATAGTTAATGTCGTAGGCCATTTGCAGACTAAAATTAAGGAGTTGGAACTGCCGCGGGAGGTACACTACTTTCAGCGATTTCGCAACCCTCGAATTACCGTCGAGGAAGACTTGGGTACCCCTGAAAGCTCAGCAACATCATTGAATTTGTTCGATGCCATGTTTTCGCTAGAGCTATCCAATTCGCAGATTAGCTGGATTGTTGCTTCGCCATGTTTGGATCCGACAGAGGGCAGGGAAGACTTGGTCCTATCGCTACAGCGAATCGGCTTATCAACAAGGAAGAAGAAGTCCGCACGCCTAAGCATCGAGAACTTGATGCTCCAGATGGTCCCCCCCGATCAAGCCAAGAATTTACGGTCTCAAAATTCTGCTCTTCTGCCTGAAGTTGTCTTCAACATAGGGCTTGTATCAACAGCAAATGCGACCCGCCTTGCCTTCCAGGCTGCTGGGAAATCGTTGGATCTACGACTCACATCACAATTCATTACCCCTGGGTCGAACATTCAAAAATCCATCGTGAGCGCAGCGGAAAAAGCTCGTTCGGCGTCCGCGTCCTGGGTGACGAGTCCTGCCTCAGAGAAGCCCAGCGACACGGCGAAAAATATTTTCTTTGGGAAGAAGAAAATGGAGTCGTTATTGGTTGATGCAGACTTTGCAGGGGCTGTTGTTCACCTCCAAGGGATGAAAACTTCGGACAACGCAATGTCTTCACTTCCAGACAAGCGTAGTAGAGCGCCTCAAGGGGGAAGATATGGCCAATTCGCGCAAGATGAAGCATCCAGTTCAACTATGCTCCGTTCCCCCGGCCTTGCGATCAAGGTCGAATACAAGGACAACGGTGTCGATGATCCATCACTGAACGCCGAAGTCAAAGTCAATGCGTCCAAAAATATATTGTATCCGCAGGTTGTCCCACTCATAATGGAAATTACGTCAAACGTTCAAACCGTTATGAGCAACAATAACCAGCCAGAAGGAGCATTGGACCAAAAACCCACATCGCAGAAGCTAATGAGCGCGGCCGACGATAATATTCTTACGGTAGACCCGAGCGCGGTACTAGGACGAACAAGGTTGAACTTAGGAATTCGTATCTGTGCGCAGGAGTTCGGCCTCAGCTGCCAACCAATTGCAAGAGTAGCTGCAACAGCAAGGCTAGACGACATTTATATCACAATGAATACAGTACGATCCGTGGACCATGGCCATTTCTTCGCTCTATCTGCATCAATAAACCGCCTTCAAGCCTCGGTTCAGCATGTATATTCACGAGACTCTACCGGCAGCTTTGATGTCGACTCAATTGTTTTATCCTTGATGAACAGCAAGCATGTCAGCGGCACTAGCGGGCTCTCGGCCATATTGAAAGTCAGCCCTATGAAGATCCTTGTGAATGCCAAGCAGATACAAGATTTTCTCCTGTTCCGAGATATATGGATACCAACGGACTTGGGCAATGGGCCTGCACCTGCACCTGTGCCTCAGCAGGAAAGAACATCACAAGCCCAGACATATCTTGTGCAGCGTTACCAGCAAGTCGCAGCAACAGCGGCGTTTCCCTGGAACGCAACTATCTCAATTGAAGAACTCGATGTCCAATTGGACCTTGGCCAAGCTATTGGGAAATCCACGTTTGTGATATCAGATTTCTGGGTGTCTTCGAAGAAAAGTTCCGACTGGGAGCAAAATCTATGTCTTGGGTTCGAAAAGGTAGGAATTGACAGTACTGGTCGGATGAGCGGATT
This sequence comes from Pseudogymnoascus sp. VKM F-4518 (FW-2643), assembly GCA_000750925.1. Classification (NCBI taxonomy): domain Eukaryota; kingdom Fungi; phylum Ascomycota; class Leotiomycetes; order Thelebolales; family Thelebolaceae; genus Pseudogymnoascus; species Pseudogymnoascus sp. VKM F-4518 (FW-2643). The sequence continues at coordinate 5,409 of JPKC01002125.1, read as the reverse complement.
TACGTCTCTACAGAATTTCCGAATCCGGACATCCATTCAATGGCCCGAGCGAGAAAAAGCGTTGAATCAAACACCGCTAGTCCAGGGGGCTGTATCTTTCAGTCATTTCCGTCTGAAAGTTGCCTTCGACTACCAGGCATTCTTGGTAGCGGACATTACCTCCATTCAATTAATGCTGCACAATGTCCGCAATGGGCCCAGCGCGGCCGGTGATAGACTTGTTTCAATGCTCGACGGCGACTCTGTTCAGATTTTCTGTACCACAACAAGTGCTTCTCAGGCGCTAGCACTCTACCAAGCACTTGAGAAGTTGATACAGGAAAAGAAATCAAATTACGAGGCCTCATTGCAAGAGATAGAGCGCTTTATTAGACGGAGGCCATCGACATTTCCCGCTGCTGAAATTGCTGAAGTCACTCCGCTTCCAGAAGAAGAACCCGCGAAAGCACCTATTACGTTGCATACGGATGTAGTTGTGACATTGAAAGAGGTTAACATGGGCGCCTATCCCAGCACATTCTTCGACGCTCAAATCTTCAAGATTGAGGCGCTCAATGCAGAGTTCAGGTTTGCAGTTACAGTCCCAGTTGGAATAGTGCACAGTAGGCTCGGTCTTACCCTAGGTCAGCTCCGTATCGGACTGGCAGGAGTCAAATCACCTGGGCAACCCAAGAGCACCGGAGATCTATCTGTGGAAGAAGTTGTCAGCAGCGCCACCGGTTCTAGAGGTGGCACGATCCTCAAAGTGCCAAGGGTGGAGGCTACAATGGAGACTTGGCAATCGGCAGGCTCGAACCAGATTGACTATATTTTCAAATCATCGTTCGAGGGCAAGGTCGAGGTTGGCTGGAACTATTCTCGAATCAGTTACATCCGCGGCATGTACGGCAATCATGCGAAATCACTTGCGCAGCGTCTTGGCAAGCCTTTGCCACCGTCGGCTGTCAAGATCACCGGTGTACCGGAGGCTGACGAGGATGGCAAAGAGCGTGCAACAGGCGAACAACAGAAGATCACGGCGGAGGTCACGGTACCACAGTCAAAGTACGAGTATGTTGCTCTTGAACCTCCAATCATTGAGACACCGCAGTTGAGAGAGATGGGTGAGGCCACCCCGCCACTGGAATGGATTGGGCTACAGAGGGACCGGTTGCCGAATCTGACACATCAGATTCTGATCGTCACATTGCTGGAGCTGGCGGGTGAGGTGGAGGATGCATATGCGAAGATACTGGGGTCCTCTTAACGTGTATAGTATGATTGTGGATAGCCCGTTTGGGGTTATCATGTACGGTATGAAGTTGCATTTTTAGGAGTCTTAAGCGGGGGCGTTGGCAGGTCAGCGAGCACGTTTCATCGGTGCCGGCTCAATATGAGCCTCATAATACTGAATATAATTATATGTACAAGCTACGAATGGAATGTCAGGAGCTGATTATTGAGACTGTGATTGGCTGCAGTGGCGACAGCTGTGTTCTTGTCAAGCTTGGTACTGTACCGAGCAGAGTAGAGCTTACCTTACCATAGCTCCGCCCTCGCCGCTTGGCCGATGATTCCTTCGCCGTAGCGCCTTCCCCTCATACGACAGCAAGAGCAAGCGACGTCCAAAATACTCCTCTTCGGCGTGTGGACGCTAGACATCTGTAGTATTTTTGACATTTTATAGCATTTTTATATCTTAAAATCACCCGTGTCTTGATATTTCCCACGCCGCAGGAGTCTTCTTGGCGTCATCGTTTCCTGTATGATGATATTGAAACAGTGACTTAGTGACTTCCGCACCTCTTCCGTCAACTCACATCGGGATAAGACATGTGGGAGCGATAGTCTAGTCCATATCCGGTTAGGCGGCACAAAACAACCCTCTGCCCCACTAACCAAAGATATCTTCACCTTCTCCCACCCTACCATTTGAAAAGACCTCCTCTTCCTTTCTCACCGCAACGTCCATCGTCAGAAGCATCAAAGCCATCTTCTGCGCATTCTATCACCACTGCTGAGGGTCAACCGAAGGCAGTATAAGATAGAATACAAAGACTTCAAGGAGACTCTTAGAAAGTCCCTCGAGTCCCAGATCCGACCCCGCTTCGGCACCAGAAAAATTCACCATTAATCAGCTTTTGAAGCTCAACCGCCATCATGGTTAAGTGAGTTCACCTGCAAAATCCCCCGATAAAATTCGAGCTCGCCGAGTTGTTTTTCCATCTTCAGTTGCAGCTTGATGGGAGTTTTGGAAATTTTGGTTATGACGTCTGTGAACACATTGCTAATCATGCTCCGGCTACAGCTTCACTATCGAGGAGGTCCGCAAGCTGATGGACAAGCCGACCAACGTGCGTAACATGTCCGTTATTGCTCACGTCGATCACGGAAAGTCCACTCTTACCGATTCCCTCCTGTCCAAAGCTGGTATCATCTCTTCGGCGAAGGCCGGTGAGGCCCGAGCCACTGATACCCGTGCGGATGAGCAGGAGCGTGGTATTACCATCAAGTCGACTGCCATCTCCCTGTACGGAAAGCTCACCGACCCTGAGGACATCAAGGACATTATTGGCCAGAAGACCGACGGTGGAGATTTCTTGATCAACTTGATCGATTCGCCCGGTCACGTTGATTTCTCCTCTGAGGTTACCGCTGCTCTCCGTGTCACTGATGGTGCTCTCGTCGTCGTCGACACCATTGAGGGTGTCTGCGTCCAGACCGAGACCGTCCTTCGCCAAGCTCTTGGTGAGCGTATCAAGCCTGTTGTTATCATCAACAAGGTTGATCGTGCTCTTCTCGAGCTCCAGATCGAGAAGGAGGACCTTTACCAGTCCTTCTCCCGTACCATCGAGTCGGTCAACGTCGTTATCTCCACCTACTTCGACAAGTCCCTCGGTGACGTCCAGGTCTACCCATACAAGGGAACGGTTGCCTTCGGTTCCGGTCTTCACGGATGGGCTTTCACCGTCCGCCAATTCGCACAGCGTTACGCCAAGAAGTTTGGTGTTGACCGTGTTAAGATGATGGAGCGTCTTTGGGGCGACAACTACTTCAACCCCCACACCAAGAAGTGGACCAACAAGGGCACCCACGAAGGCAAGCCTTTGGAGCGTGCTTTCAACCAGTTCATCTTGGATCCTATTTTCAGAATCTTCAACGCTGTCATGAACTTCAAGAAGGAGGAAATCAACACCCTTCTCGAGAAGCTGAGCATCAAGCTCACCGCTGATGACCGCGAAAAGGAGGGTAAGGCTCTTCTCAAGATCGTCATGCGCACTTTCTTGCCAGCTGCCGACGCCATGTTGGAGATGATGATTCTCCACTTGCCATCCCCAGTTACTGCCCAGAACTACCGTGCTGAGACTCTCTACGAGGGTCCCCCAGACGATGAGGCCTGCCTTGGTATCAAGAACTGTGACCCCAAGGGCCCTCTCATGCTCTACGTCTCCAAGATGGTGCCCACTTCCGATAAGGGTCGTTTCTACGCTTTCGGTCGTGTCTTCTCTGGTACCGTCAAGTCTGGACTCAAGGTCCGCATCCAGGGTCCCAACTACGTTCCCGGCAAGAAGGATGATCTTTTCATCAAGGCTATCCAGCGTACCGTCCTCATGATGGGTGGCAAGGTCGACCCCATTGACGATGTGCCAGCTGGTAACATTCTTGGTCTCGTTGGTATTGATCAGTTCTTGTTGAAGTCTGGTACTCTTACCACCTCCGACACCGCTCACAACCTGAAGGTCATGAAGTTCTCCGTCTCCCCTGTTGTCCGTCGCTCCGTTGAGGTCAAGAACGCCCAGGATCTGCCAAAACTTGTTGAGGGTCTTAAGCGTCTCTCCAAGTCCGATCCTTGTGTCCTGACTTACATCTCTGAGTCCGGTGAGCACGTTGTTGCTGGTGCTGGTGAGCTCCATTTGGAGATTTGCTTGAAGGATCTCGAGGAGGACCACGCTGGTGTCCCACTCCGCATCTCCGACCCCGTCGTCGCCTACCGTGAGACTGTCACCACCCAGTCGAGCATCACTGCTCTCTCCAAGTCGCCCAACAAGCACAACCGTATCTACATGATCGCTGAGCCCCTCTCCGAGGAGGTTTCCAACTTGATTGAGGCCGGAAAGATCACCCCACGTGACGATATCAAGACCCGTGCCCGTCTCCTTGCTGATGAGCACGGATGGGACGTCACTGATGCCCGTAAGATTTGGTGCTTCGGTCCCGACACCAACGGTGCCAACTTGTTGGTCGATCAGTCCAAGGCCGTCCAGTACCTCCTTGAAATCAAGGACTCCGTCGTCTCTGGTTTCCAGTGGGCTTCGAGAGAAGGACCAGTCGCCGAGGAGCCTATGCGCTCTGTCCGCTTCAACATCATGGATGTCACCCTCCACGCCGATGCCATCCATCGCGGTGGTGGTCAAATCATCCCAACTGCTCGCCGTGTCCTCCTCGCCTCCACCCTTCTTGCCGAGCCCGGTCTCCTCGAGCCCGTCTTCTTGTGCGAGATTCAAGTTCCAGAGTCCGCCATGGGTGGTGTCTACGGTGTCCTTACCCGCCGTCGTGGTCACGTCTTTGCTGAGGAGCAGCGCCCCGGCACACCTCTCTTCACCATCAAGTCTTACCTCCCCGTCAACGAGTCCTTCGGTTTCAACGCCGACCTGCGCTCGCATACCTCTGGACAGGCCTTCCCCCAGTCCGTCTTCGATCATTGGCAAATCCTTCCCGGTGGATCCCCACTTGACCCCACCTCCAAGGTTGGCGCTATCGTCACCGAGATGCGCAAGCGCAAGGGTATCAAGGCTGAGGTTCCAGGTGTCGACAACGTAAGTCTTCCCCTGTTTATCCCATCCACCCCACACAGACTACTAACACCGCATAGTTCTACGACAAGCTATAAACTGCTCTCGTCCCTGATAGACTTCCTCTCCACCAGGTGTTGCACCGCGTTTCCCGCGGTTCATGCAGTACTATGACTGAATGACACCCACGAAAAGCCATGTTCCCTCATGGCGGTGCTCTGACGGGCAACGGAGACGTTGAGCGGTAGAAGCGGCGCCATGATGCAGATCAGAAGAACAAAATTATACATCAGTTCCGTTTTTTCCCGATTTTTGTTTTTGCTTGCTCTTGTTTTGTTAAGTAGCTTCGACATTCTTTAGGTATATGCTAAGGAATCGAGATGAAAGTATAAAGAATGCTGTGGTTTTGTTATTTAAGTGATTCTTGTGATATAATGTGAATTTCCCTGTACCTCCTTGTCGTACTGCGTAATATCCGACTGTTCAGACAAGATATTATAGGAGAGCATTTTAAAAGGGTAATAGATGGATGAACTCGTCGAGTCTGTACTCTGGAATACTTCTTTATTTAATATCTGTACTGCTATACATATTCAATGGATCGCTGCGTATTTATATGAATAAAAATAGAGTTCTA
>JPKC01002124.1:0-29365 GCA_000750925.1 Pseudogymnoascus sp. VKM F-4518 (FW-2643) | reverse complement strand
CCCCCCCCCCCCGAAATATCTTACATTCATACCAATACACAAATGAAACTTTGCCTTAACAAGTAATCCCTATAGCCACTCTCCAACAGAATCTCAATTGTTTCTTTCCTCATGCCCCTGCTATTCTTCTGTCTCAACAACAGCCTCATCCCCTCCATCGCTTTCTGACTCCTCTCGCACAAGTTTCCTCCGTTTCCTTGCATTCCTCTGATTTGCTGCAAATTTGTCTTCGCTAGGCAATGATTCATGGGTCTCCCACGGACTCCAGAACTCGACCTTTTCCCTCCAATCCACCATGTCGTCTTTAGCTTGTGTCTTTACTTTTGGCTTTGCCGGGACTGCTCCTTCGTCTTTAATTACGAACGGCGGTTCCTGGTTTAGTAATGCCCACAGGCGGGCCTCCTCGTCCATACTGGCCATCATGTCGAACTTATCTGCGTAAGCCAGCTCCTGGGATTCAGGAGATAGGGTAAGAACATGGTGATCCAGGGGCTCTGACTCTGTTGGACGTGGGCTCAAAGGTTGTGACGCTGAAAAGCCTGGATAGTCACTGTGGCCCTGCTGAGCTTGAGCTTCCGAATCATAGTCCGTTTCCATAGCATCTTCTGCGTGGCCGGTTTGGCTTGACACATTCGATAAGTTGTCAATTTCCTCATCCGACGATATATCAATGTCCGTTGCATTGATAGTCGAAACCGAAGAAGCACGAGAGCCGGAAGCCGAACCAGAGTTTGATCGAGACCGAGATCGAGATCGAGATCGAGCTCTTTGTTTTGGAGTTTGTTTGTTTAGGTGGTCCTCCACCGCATCGTATTCCAGTGGAGATCTATCCCCGCGACTGAGGGTTAGGCTTAGGCGCTGAAAGACTTGTAGATTGTTCCTTCTCGGGCAACGTTTCCAAAACTCATGGCTATTGATGCTCGATCCAATCATCTGCGCAGCTGCTTCGACATCGGCGTCAATGACAGCTTCTTGTCTATGCTTTGTCTGTGTATCCATATCTTTTGCACGGATTCTGGACATTGAGCAGAATAGCGTTGCCGATATTAGCCGTTTGGTGATACTGATGGCTAAGTTCTGAAAGTCAGAGAATGCCGTAGCTCGAATTCCATGTTCGTCTCCTTCCTGAATTAGGTATCTCCAATTTTCATCCTTACGCCCAGCTGGATTCATGAAGACTCGAGAAGATACCTCCAACCAATTTCCAAGATTCAAAAGCTGGGCAGCAGGGAGCACCTCCGCTAGAGCCTGTTCTCCGTTTGGCTCGGAAAGGTGAGACTCGATGGATTCGTTTACATCCTTGGTTAGAAGCCAGGAATCATCTCCCCATTTCGCCTTCTCGAGCATTTCCTCATGACGTTCTTGTCGAATAGCCAATGCTTCCCCTGCTTCTTCCAAAGCCTTGGAACATTCTTGGCTGAGCTCAAATGCCACAGGGAGGTCTGTTAACACCAAAGGCTTTTTGGTCCCCCGATTGCGCTGTAATATGTCAAGATATTCTTGAACCTGTAGCCTTGATTTCGAACCAATCCGTGTTGCTATCCCAGCAATGTTGTCCTTGCCCAGTCTGCCAAGAGCAGTGAATAGGGAACTTTTTTCAGCAGTCGTCCACATGCTGGAGCCTATCTGGCTGTTTGGAAGCGGTGGATGATCCGAAGGCAAGGAACAGGATGCAGCATCTTTGATGTCATTGTTCAGCAATTGCCTGTAGCCATCGTTGTAATACCCTTTTATTTTCTTCTCCTTGTAATAACGACTGCGGCGATGAGACTCTGATTCATATTTAGTCGAACTAGCCCTCCTTTTTCGAGGACTTGCAGTGGTGCTGTGTTCCTCGCCTTCATCATTGCCTTCAGGTGGTGTTGGTCTCTCTGTATGTTCATTTGGTACAATTGCGGGTGCTGGAGCAGATTGCTCAGAATCTCCTCTTTTCGTGGTGACAGCCGTTTTCATGCGCCTTCTCGACCCATGCAACTTCCGGTCAACTCTATGACTCTCATCTGCACTTTCAGAAGAGGCTCGGTATGACGATCCAGAATCATCGTCATCTACCGGTTCTACATCGTAGCCATGGCCACCGATGTGAATATCGTCAAAGTCCATATTTCTATAGGCGCATTTTCAAAATGATGCGGTTCCCTGTCCGGTAAGAGCGAGTAACGACCCCAAAATAAGGCACCTTGATTTCTTACGCGGAAGAAATTGTGATATTTTTGGGCTAAATCATTGAAACTCTTGCATGTTAAATAAAATTTCCGTCTAGGATTAACCTTTGTTTTGCGATAATCAGCTCGTGTTCGGAATTGCCAGGTATCTCAATATATGATTTTCCCTCTATCACTATTAATATGCAAGCCAAATGACTGTGTCAACTCATCGTGATGTTTTGTACTGTTCTACATGATTTGGATATTTTATACTTGGCGCCGGCCGGCGCTTGTGGCGCTAACTATCCGCCGCGCCAACACGCGACGAGACGAGGCTCTGAAGTCGAAGGCGAATAAATTATCTGAAAGGAATGAACAAGCTCCAGCAATCGAACTGAAGGAGACTTTATATCGCAGACGCGCTAAAACATCTTCTCAATCACAATGCTGTTTGCTGAAGAGGATGCGCCGCAATTGAAGACTTGGATCGTGAAGAGATTGGAAAATACGTAAGTTCACGTTAAGCCTCGTCTGGAAGGAGCCAAATACGAACTTATACCTGTGCCGTAGTTCAGATGCCGATGCCGATGTTCTTGCCGACTATGTTTTGGCACTTCTGAGGCACGATGGCGACATAGAGACAGTGCGAAGTCTTTGCGAGGAAGAAATCCCAGATTTTCTTAAAGAAGGTGAAAACCATGGACCCCCAAGAGGTGCATTGCTTACAATCTAGCGTAGACAGCACTATATTCGTTAAAGATCTCTTTGACACAGTCCAATACAGATCCTTCATGCCTGGCGCACCACCTCCACCTCAACCTCCTGCGCCAACATTGCCCAATGCGAATGCACCGTTAGGGACTTCATACAACAACTTCGATATGGCTAGCGTACCTACTGGACCAAATGCTTCGAAGAAACGATCTTTCAATGACCGGGGCGATACCGACACTCAGATGGGGCCAATGGATGCCACGGGAAGGGCAGTGAAGCAAGCACGGCGAAATGGCAACATGATAGCAGGTGGACATTATGACAGTTTCGGAAATTACATGCCGCCACAACCCAACAGGCGGTTTCAAACACCTCAAGACTTTCCTCCGATGCCCCCAACGGACCCTAACGACCCTATGGCAGCCATGCTGGCCATGCAAGCTATGGGCTTCCCAGTTCAGGGGATGCCTGGATTCGATCAAAATGCGGCCGGCCCAAGAGGCCCGGGTGGAAGGCAAGGGCAAGGTCAGATGGGGGGACGGAGATGCAGAGACTATGATACCAAAGGCTTCTGTGCACGTGGTAACAGCTGCAAGTTTGAGCATGGCCAGGATTCCATATATGTGCCCCATGGCGTTGTTGACGAGTATGATCCTACCAACTCGTCTCTTGTGGTGGGCGCTGAAGGCGCCCCAACGGGTATGCGAACTCAACCGGGCGGTGGTCACCAGTTCCCTGGAGCCGAACGAGGCAGAGGCCGTGGTAGAGGGCAATTTGGTAACCGTGGGGGACCCGGTGGAGCGCCCAGTCGCCGTGGCGGGCGTGCCGAGTTCTCCTCTGACCGTCCAAATTTCGACCGCTCAAAGACAACCATCGTCGTCGAGAATATACCAGAAGAGAAGTTCTCAGAAGAAGCTGTTCGGGCATTCTTCTCTGAGTTTGGGGAAATTGGTGATGTAACGATGCAAGCTTACAAGCGTCTTGCACTGGTAAAATATAATGATTGGAATGCTGCGCAGGCGGCATATAATTCACCCAAAGTTATCTTCGACAATAGGTTCGTCAAAGTCTACTGGTACAAGGACGAGGCTTCTTTGCCTCGACCACCTGGGGCCAACGCAGGGGAGGCCTTTACTGCTGTCACTTCAGGGGATGCGGCTTCAGGTGTTTCAGCAAGATCAGCTTCAGAGACCCGTATCGACGTGGAGGAGTTCACCCGCAAGCAAGCCGAAGTCCAAAAGGCGCACGAAGAGAAAATGAAGAAGAAGACCGAGATGGAAGCCGCAGTTGCCGCGATGCAGAAGAGACAGGAAGACTTAATGAAGCGCCAGGCTGAAGAGAAGCGCAAGTTGATGGAAAGATTAGCTGCTAAAGAAGGCACGGCGCAACCATCAGGAGAGAGTGATGGTGCTGAAGGGAAACCCGCGAGTCAAGCAGAGGCTCTCAAAAAGCAGCTTGCCGCACTAGAAGCGGAGGCAAGGAGTTTGGGTCTGGATCCTGCCCAGGCCGAAGAGAACAGCTGGGGTGGCTGGGGCGGCAGAGGAAGGGGTCGAGGGCGAGGCGCCCCCGGTATGAGAGGTGCCTACCCTGCTCGTGGCGCGCGAGGCGGCTACCGCGGCCGCGGTGGCGCTGGCTTTGCTCCTGGACCCAATCCTTATAAGCTGGACAATCGACCGAAGAAAATAGGCATCTCAGGGGTGGATTTTACACATGCCGAAAAAGACGAGAGTCTACGGCAATATCTTCTCGTAAGTCACCATGAATATAGCTTATATGATTGATGCTAATTAATTAGGGTGTTGGCGAGTACGCTGATATCGAAACCACTCCAAAGAGCACCTCCATAACCTTCAAAGACCGATTCACGGCCGAGAAATTTATGTACGGCATTTCCAATTCCGAAATACCTGGCGTTGGGAAAGTGGATTTGGCATGGATTCAGACGCCACTGCCGCCTGTTGTCTTACCATCCGCTGCACCAGTCGCGAAGCCAGACACAGCGAGGAATGACCAAGAGAATAGAGACACGGACATGGGAGGCAGTGGAGAGGGTGATGCCATGGCCCAAGATCTGCCCAGAGGGCCTGCACAAAGCCAGAAGCGAGAGCAACAGGAGCTGGACTATGATATCGGCGATGATAACGAGTGGGCTCAGTGACGAGATGCCACGAGTGTATAAATATCAGAATTGAAGCGACGACCATGAATATGAAGTTGCGGGGTGGTTTATGTACTTTTATGTAAGATAGAGACGGGAACTTTAGGCATCATGAATATATTTACTATCGAGAGCATTTATCTCGCTCTTTGAAAGACATCAGCTATTGCTCATACTTCCGTGCGGCACTAATAGTTTCAACTTAATTATACCCTTGGTTCCATTTTCTAGAAGTACAATACAACTAATAATAAGCTCACATTGAAATCCGAAGAAAACCGCAACCAACTGGCGGCCTTGCCTTATGAAATTCTCACGTGTCCGGCCCATCCGGTCGTCGCCCATTTGACCAATTTCAACCCCTATACGCCATTATCAGAACACCTCACTAGCCATCCCCTAGCCACCTCCTGTATCTTAAATCTCGTAAGTACTGACAGCCCCTTCGGCGCTCAGCGGCTGCACATTGTCATTGCTGCCGGGCGCTTGGAAGCTCAACCTGTCGCCTGTATCCATAGCATCCTGCGCCATCCTGTTCCCTTCCTCTCCACCTACGCTAGCCGCTACGCGTAGCCCCTCCTGGACATCACGAACTCGCTTCTTGAAGGTGAGTCTATCGAGGAACAGCTGCTGCCTTCCCCTCTCTAACTCACGTCTCTCCTCCTGGATGATCGCCTCCATCTCATTGAACTGTTGCAGCTTCAGATCCAGCTTCTGCAATGTCGTGTTAACAACTGCGGATACTAGGCGTGTCATCTCGCGCTCTTCATGTGTTGCCAGGGCAGAGGCGCGGGCAGCAGTTCCAGCTAAGGTAGCGGTGGCGAGGGTTGTAGAGGTGGTTGTGGTGGTTGTAGTCGTGGTCGTTTCGTGGTGATGAATGTCAATATCCATAGCGTCATTCTGCTTGTCTTTCGAGTCAGACGCTTCATCACCGCCATAATCTTTGTCTAACTTCTGACGCAGACTCTTCTTCATTGCGTCAACACTCTTTCCAGCAGCAGCTGCTGCGACGGCTGGGTCCGTTAGGTTAGCCAGGAAGCCCACGACAGACATCACTGGGTTGTCGGCTTGGTTAAATGGAACCTGTCCACCAGACGTCCCAAGCAATCCAAGGCCAGTGCTTCCATTTACAGCTGGCTCTGTGTCGAGGTATTTGTCCTCAATCTCCAATTGCAAAAACTTTACCGCACACTCCTCACGAGTTCGGGTCACGACATACTCTGCAATCTCTTGCCAGCTCTCGTCAAACTTCTCGAGGCCTTCCAGTAAGAGCAGTAATTCGCCATCTGTCCAGGGAGCATCACGATCCGGGTATTTGCTGTAAGACGGGTTTTCAATTTTGACGTAAAGCGACGAGTCTTGGTTAGATGGGAGACGGAGTTCGAGGAAGCAGTTCGGGCAGACGTCATATTTCGCCTTTCCTGAACTGGTAACTCCTGGCGCAGTCTTTCCGTTGTGATAATAGACACGAGTGCAATCAACTCCGCAAGAATAGCAGTTGACTTTGGCGATCGGGCTCTTCAGGAGAGCATCCAGAGCCTTGCTAGGGCCCGCTCCGTTGGCCGCCGATTCACCATTCGCCTGTTTGTCCCCAGTCTTTTGAGTTACTTCTTTGCCATTCGGCTCATAGGCGTTGCGGCCAATCTCTAGGTTACGGTCAATCTTCCCGTCTGCCTTTGCCTTTGCTTCTGTGTCTGCACTTGGTTTTCCCTGTGTAATGACCGGGTCCGTTGCCGGGTTCCACGGCTGCAACCCCCGAGGCGTATCCGCAATTACTCGGAAGTGGCCAGTGAATGGTGGGCCGACGTTTGAAGGCCGAGCATCCGCATCAACCTGAGTTTGTTAGTTTTAAGCACTTCGCAAGATATTGCCTCTCGGCTTACCTGGTAATTGATAAGGCCCCATTGCTCCAAGAACGCATGCACGCGCATGATAGCACATACATCCCCCGCAAGATTTCTGCGGCATGCAGTCACAGTCAGATACTCCACGGGGTTCAGGCGGTACGTGTTGATCATAAAATCCCTATAATCTTTGTACACAGCTGGTGTTTTGCTTCGATTTCGGTTGTTGAAAAACTCAGGAAGTGCCTTGCGCTCGATATTATTGATTTGGTGCATATCAAACCAAGTGCTGTAACTTGGCAAGATGATCGAATGGGTCTGGGAGATGAGGTGTTCACGCGCAGAAGACTCGATTGACGCTTTCGTTTGTTCGACTTGTCCAGTTGCCGCAGTCGCATCTGCTCCTTCAGCGGTTGTGACAAGTTGCTGGTCATCTTTGACATCCTCCTGTGCCTCGCCCATTTCTGTATCTGGCCTTGTATCCTCGGGCCTAGGTGCTTCGGGGGCGTCGAGTGGGTTATCTGATACTACAGCAGGTGTTGAGGTTGAGGTGTCATGCTTGATGGCTGGTTCTGAAGTTTCGGCATCTGTTGCAGAGGGATCTAAACAGGGTATTAGAGTCAGATATCTATTTGCCATCATAATAATGAACGCCAATGGTGACGAGGCATTCAAACGTACCATTGGTTGCTGCATCGCCTGCCCCTTCCACCACAGGGGTTCCAGCCTCCCCTTGCTGTTGGCCTTGCGCATTGGTGTTAGGAGTTGCTGTCGTAGCTGGCGACCCAACACTGAGAGACTCGCTATCCATATTGTATGATTTCGTCCAATTTCTCGAAGCGTGGTCGACACAAATGATAAGTCCCGTCCTCTGGACTTCGAATCGACTTTGCTGTTTGTTGGGGTGGAGGACCTCGGGCGCAAGTTGAGCACGTAGGGCTGAGTTCAATCTGCTTATGCGACCATACAACTATACGATGTTGATAGTTTGGAATGAGGAACGGCCGTGCTGGATCAAGGTGACTTTGCTCAGGCGCGTCTGATGGATAGCCTCGAGATGTTCTCGCGACAATAGTCGTGACTGAAGCGAGCAATCCTAGTCCACCGTCTGCACGTGACTTCTGTGTTTTTCTTGGCATTTGGGCACGGTTTGTTCCGAGCGAACCTCGGGTCAAGGGCCGATGATAGCCCGGTAATCAAGACTTGCGATGCTTGAAGCTTAACATCCCCCCACATACCTTGGAGGACAATTGGATTTCACTGTTTGTTTCTATCATTTCAAACAGCGCCATCAATATGCTTTCCTCGGTCAGCCGGTCTGTACTGCGTCAAGCACGCCCCCAGTTCCGGGTCCAATCGCTTTCACAACTCCAGAGGCTACTCTCGACACTAGCCGTCCTCGAACAGAACAATGGAAAGCTGAACACCGGTTCACTAAGCGCTGTCACGGCCGCTAAGAAACTCGGAGGCTCAGTCACTGCCTTTGTTGCTGGCGGCAGTATTAAGAGCGTCGCCGAGGAGGCAGCTAAAGTTGAGGGCGTTGAGAAGGTCATCTCAGTCGACAATGCGGCATATGACAGGGTATGCGGTCATCTATGTGATGGGGAGGCAATATACACAGTTATATGGATGCTAAATTATTAAACAGGGTCTGCCAGAGAACTACGCCCCTCTATTAGTCGAAAACATCAAGAAAGGCGGCTACACGCACATTGTGGCCGGACACACTGCGTTCGGCAAGAACCTCTTGCCCCGCCTAGCTGCGCTCCTCGACAAGCAACAGATCTCCGACATTGTTGCCATTGAGTCTGAGAATACCTTCGTCCGCCCAATCTATGCTGGAAATGCCATCGCCACCGTGGAGTCTTCCGATGACATCAAAATTATGACTATCCGTGGAACCGCGTTCGCTGCTGCTGCTACCACCGGCGGCTCGGCCACAATTGAAGAGGGCGTTGATCCTAAATTCGAGAGCACAACGGAATGGGTTTCTGAAGATCTCGCGAAGAGCGATCGCCCTGATCTGGCGACGGCCGGCAAGGTCGTGTCAGGTGGCCGTGGATTAAAATCCAAGGAGGAGTTTGATAAGATTATGCTGCCTTTGGCAGACGCCCTAGGCGCTGCTGTTGGTGCTTCGAGAGCGGCTGTTGACAGCGGATATGCCGACAACAGCTTACAAGTTGGACAAACGGGCAAGGTTGTTGCACCGCAATTGTACCTATGCGCTGGTATTTCCGGTGCTATCCAGCATTTGGCAGGAATGAAGGATAGCAAGGTGATTGCGGCCATCAACAAGGATCCTGACGCACCTATTTTCCAGATTGCGGATGTAGGCCTGGTTGGTGATCTGTTTGAGAAGGTGCCGGAGTTGACGACGAAGCTCCAAAAATAAATAGATGAGAATAAATATTTGAAGTATTGTATATAAGTGTACAGTACAAGTACAACCTCTGATGATCAGTCCAAGACACGGAACATCTCTTCGATGGTAGTGAATTTCTCCCTCTTCTTGCCACTTATCTTGCCTCGTGCTACTTCCGCTGCATCGATCTTTTTCCAGTCCTCCCAGCTCACCCTTCGACATCCCCTCTTCTCGGCTTCAACTTTGACGGCTTCCCATCCCGTTTTTACCTCCGCGCCCCCGTTGAATGGCGCCTGACCATGCCAGTCCTCAGCAATTCTATCCGCTGTTAAAAACGCATCACTCATCGTGCTTGCAATGACGCCTGTCGGACCTCTCTTTACCCAGCCTGCGGCGTACATCCCGGGAACGTGTTGCTTCACTCCCTTTTCCCACTCGAGGCTCAATACGCGGCCCTCCTGGTCATTGGGTATTATTCCCAATCGGTCATCGAACGGGACACCGAGTTCGGAGAGCCCGGCGATGGCAGCCGATTTATACCCGATAGACCGAAACGCCATCTCAGCAGAGAACTCTGCCTGTTCACCGGTGCTCGTTGCTCTGGTATTGGGGCTAAAGGGCTCGGGACCTAGGGATGTCTTGTCGAAGGATAGACTAGATAGGTTGTTGGACGGATCTGGGTTAAATGAGGTGGGTGATAGCTGGAAATCGAGTGACCAAGACCGTGGCACGTCTCCCAACGATGCTTCAGAGCCTTTTGCCAGAACTTGCATTATTCGCTTTGGTGCGCGAGGGAGCTTGGATAAATCCGGAGGTAATTGGGCTGGAGGAATTGGACGAAATGCTACGTCTGGTAGCTTCATGAGCTCTCGAACCTCCTTTATCGTGAATGCGGCCTATTTGACAATTAGTGCAATCCGGAACAGATTCAACAACATAACTCACCTGCATTGGCCCACGTCTCCCAACCACCCTCACGCTCTTAACACGGCTTCTGCTCAAGGTGTCTATGGCCTGCTCAGTAATATCTGTTCCCTTCAACGAGTTCACGTCGCTGAGAAGTATGCGAGCTACGTCGAGCGCAACATTGCCCTGGCCGATAACAACCGCTTCTTCTCCCATTGTCAGGTCAGGTGCGAGGCCCGAGTATTCTGGCAGCCCATTGTACCACCCGACGAATGCTCGAGCAGAGTATATACCGTTAACTGTATCTTCTCCCTTTATTCCCAACTTCCGGTCCTGTGAAGCTCCATATGCGAATAGTATGGCGTCATAGTGAGGGGCAATGGCTTTAAGGGGTAACGACCCTTGGTCTGATCCAATGCTTATATTTCCAATGAAGTTGAAATTTGGCGATTCTGCTACTTCTTGAAACTTATCTTCGCAATTCTATATGCTATTAGACTTGTTTAAAGTGGGAGGCGCAAGCCGGAGTTCACAAACCTTGACTTCAGGATGATCTGGAGCAACACCAAAACGGACAAGGCCATAAGGCACAGGAAGATGCTCATACATATCTACTGTCCCATTTTCAATTTTAGACAGCACTTTATAGGACGTATAAAAGCCCGCCGGGCCAGAGCCTATGACGGCCATTCGGAAAGGCCGGCCATTTGAAGTGAAGTTCTGTACGCTATACTGTCGGCGAGTAGAAACTTGAGCGCCCCTTAAACTGGCCCGAGGATTAAATACTCTACGATGTAGATGCCGGGTACATCTTGTGCAAACATATTGAGTGGTTGCGCTCATCCTGTGATTCATGACCAAGCGCTTCGCCCGAAACCAAAAATCCCGATAAGAGGTTGATTGTGATAGAGGGCGCTTGTTGCTGCGACAACGAATGTTTATGCCCGAAGGACCTGCCGAGCGGGTTGCACGACTCCACCCCACATCAAAATACTGCTATAGTAAGGTACTCTATTATGACATATGACAGATTTCCTTATAAATATCGCACCATTAAGTCTGGAGACGTCCAAATATTATCTAGTCGACCCGACAGCGCTCCGCCTCATCGATAGCCATGGGTGTCGAGCCGCCTTTCCTCTACGACGCTGTTAAGAAGGACACCACGAGGTATTCGTACAAAGAGTTTGACCCAAAGGCCGTATCAAGAGCGAGCATGCAATCGCAATCGCAAAAACCAAAGAAGGATGGCCCTCTGGTATCTTTCAATAAACATCCGGAGTATGTCCTAATGCCCCAGATGCTTTGCATGAAGCTGACTTTCCAGCTCCTACATGGTAATGCCTTCTGGAAAGGCTACCGGCGCAAGAGTGAGCGCATCGATGAAGGGTCGCGTTACAGAAACTCGGATGGCTGTGTTGTTCTTCAGGATCTTTCAACTACTAGGCGCAATTGGAGCTCTGACTACTATGGTCTTAATTACCGGCGTCGACACCCAAATGGGCTGGATTATGAGAATAGTGGTGAGAAACTATCTCTAGTCTGTTTTTATCTTCTTACTAATAACTCATTTCAGCCTGGTATATCCATTTTGCATACATCATACGGCATTTATCACTTGTCCCGCAAACCTTCCGGTCGTACACCAGGCTCATCTGCCTCATACATGCTGTTTGCCAGTTTGTGCGATGCTTCAATTATGGCGTTCTACGCCTTTAGCACAACTACAGCATACTACAGATGGGATCCACAGGACGGTCTATGGGAATCAACGGGCTCTGTCGCAACATGGACGACTTGGCCAAAACTTCAAGAAGGTGGCCCTTATGTAATGAAGACGCTCTTTTTCTCCGCATTCCTATGCTTTGGGGTCAGCGCGATCTTCCATTTCATAACCCTGATACTCTCCATCTGGCTCTTCGTTCTATTCCGAAAAATCGTCAATCTTCCTCCAGACATGAACCCGTTGGAAAGCAATCTCACTTCCAGAGCACATAAGCGCAACAAGTCTTCTGTCTCTACAATGTCGATGTATGACGACAAGCGGATGTCCCAGCAATCAGTAACTCGGTCTGGCGATCCTTACGAGGGCCTCAGCCAACCTCCTACCATGCCCTTCATGAACACGCGCAACAACTCCGGCACGTCCTTCTCAACATACTATTCGATTCCCACGTCCGCATCGCCACGAGACTTCAGGCTTGACCTTCCCAGCCGTCAGTATCAGATCCCGTCCACCAATTCACCCCGTGCCTCGGTGTCGGACCTGAAGCGTGTATCTCAATCTTCTCTTCCCTCGATTTCCCCTAAGCGTGGCTCCTACACCCCAGTGGCTACTCAAGATCTCGCGGGTCAATATGCGGATATCCAAAATGAGAACTGGTATAGCACCGATTCAATTTCTCGCAACCGCCGCAGCCAGCCACCCAGCCCAGTAAAGTCCGCTAGGTCCCCCACAAAGGCTCGTCCACAATCCGCGTATACTCCCCTACGCGATGGCTTTGGGACCTACGAAGACATTAACGACGCCGACTTCGACTCAGACGTTGGTTCATCTACTGTCTCCGCCAACCCTCTTAGCGCGCACCCGGTCACTACTGGGCCAGCACAGCCGCCGCGCGTTCCTGCCCTTAACCGAGAGTCCGCATTAGGGGAGATATCATTGAATCGCAGTTTTACCGCGGGGAGTAGCAGCTACAGCGGAGACGTGGCAGATATCAGTGGCCCTCAGCGCGGATACTATGATGAGGCAACCGTTGATCGCACAGAGCCTAGGGAGGTGTCAGATTACAGAGAATTGACGCCACAGCCGCTCGTACGACCTGGAGCTGCTGGCAAGGGGGTTGTCGCTCACAGCAGTGACAGAGATGGCATAGTCAAGGGCTCTGTGGGGTTCAAGGCGCGGTATTACGGCGAGCTACGCGCGGGTACCCCACCTACTCTTGTCAGCGGCGTGAAAGGACGACAGGTGAGCTCTGGGATCGACATGGGCGTTCCGACTGGAGATGGAAGGAGGGACGTAAGTGGGAAGATTGCTGAGGAGGGACGAGGTGGCGGATGGGGAGCTAGGTTTAGGAAAATCAGCGGGGTTTAATTGGGTCAAAGAGTTCGGAGTTCATGTTTGGGAGTTTGGAATGCGAAATGGCCCGGTATTGGCAGAGCGGGTGTTAGGATAAAGGATGTGTGTATTGTTGTTATTTTGGGTCATTGTTCAGCTACAGTAGCTATGTAGGAAATAGAGAGACTGCTATCTGAATTGGGGTATCATAAAGATTTGAGAAATAATCGACCAAAAAACTGTTAGCCAAAGTACCGCCCCATTGTCCAGCCATGACTCCTTAGCTCGTTGTCTTCGTGCGCCTCACATACTCATTCCAATCTGTCCCCCCGTCTTTTTCTCCATCCACCCCCTGTCCCTCTTTCCATCCCTCCTCATCCCAACCGCCCAACCCACAGAGATGTCTCATTGTTGGCCTCCCATGTGGGCAATTCCATGGCTTGTCGATCTCCCCCATATGCCCCACCAATTTTGCCATCTGCTTTGTCGTCAACGTCCGTCCGATCATGACACTGCTCCGGCACGCTCTCATCGCAAACATCTTCCGCACTTTGCTTGGCCTTGGTATCTGGCCTGGCGGCGTCTCAGTGAGAAGCACAATCAGCTCCTCGAGATCAGATAGTGAGAACGTGGTCTCGCGACTCAGTGGAAGAGCAACAAGATGGCAGCGTTCGCCTACTGGTGCATCATGATCGATGCTCAGCAAGAAGCCGTTAGTTTCTAATGCCTCCAGGTGCTCTATCACAATTTCTTCCTCGACAGCGGTTAGAGAGAGTGGTTTCGGCTTGACAAGACGCTGGGATTGGACGGTCGTCGAAGCTTGGAGGCGTTCAAAGTTGTATTTTTCGTCAGACGCATGCTGGTCGATTATGAAAACATCATCAGATGCTTTGTTCGTCGAATCAGACCCGTGCGACGTTCTCGAAGCCAGGATGAATCCGAGGTTGAATTGCCCGATAATTTTCATTTTCGCAAAGTCGGACTTATGGATGGTTAGAGAGAGTTTCTCTTCGGCGTTTACGGAATCTATGCCTGAAGCACTAGGCTCTTCGAAGGGTGCGGAGGCTTCAAAATGGCCCAATGACTCGTTGAGGTTCTGCATCTGCTGTGCGATTGTATCAACACTTGTGCTTAGGTTCTTGATAAGATGTACAGTAGCATCTTTTCGTCGGGCGTCGTTTTTCAGCAAAGAATTGGCCCGCTTCTCATTGTCTGCTGATGGCCGACTAGCTACCTCTTCGGCGGCCTTGATCATTGCTTGTACTTTAGCATCTTCCATAGCTTTCTTATCCTCTTCATCCATGTAATCGCTATCTTGATCATCACCGGTAGGAAGAATGGAAGAATCCCCCATAGAAGTAAATTCTTGGGTAGTATCCTCTTCATTTCCACCCTCGTCTAGGATGTCCTTTTCGTATTCTTCGGCCGGGCCTTCAGCAGTATCCTCAGGCTCAATTTCTGAAGGAAGCTCCATTTCCAATCCCTCCGGGTACTCCTCTTCTTCTTCCTCTTCGGCTTCCTCTTCTACTTCATCTTCTCGCTCTCCTTCTACCTCACCCCCCACTGATTCGTCGTCCTCGTCCATCGAGCTGTCAATTTGCTCAATGTCCGCCCCAGGTGCTGCGAATCTTTGTGTGAGACGACTTCCGAATGATGGTGTTGAGTCGTGCTGAGTAATATTTGACGATGGCGGTTCTAACCGCCGTTTCTTAGGGCGTGGGGTTCCAATGGAGCTAACAGTCGTATGGTCCCCAATCGTGATCGTAGCTGTCTCTTCTGACATCCTTCTAGGTCGGACATGCCTAGAGATGATACTACCGGTGCCAGGGGCCGGGTGTCTTGTTGGAGACGTAATGGAAGGAATGTGATCATCGTGGATAATTGGCAGCGGAGGTTTATAGCCATGAGCTGTGTGGCCATGTTCTGCCTCGGCGAGTCTCGCATTGAAATCTTGAACAGGCACTGGAAGATGGTGAGATATTTCGGGTATATCGACCGTGCTACCATGTTCGGAACCGACATCCGC
This sequence comes from Pseudogymnoascus sp. VKM F-4518 (FW-2643), assembly GCA_000750925.1. Taxonomy (NCBI): domain Eukaryota; kingdom Fungi; phylum Ascomycota; class Leotiomycetes; order Thelebolales; family Thelebolaceae; genus Pseudogymnoascus; species Pseudogymnoascus sp. VKM F-4518 (FW-2643). Next base: position 14,150 of record JPKC01002124.1, on the reverse strand, counting down.
CACATCATCAGAGGCTTCATCGCCAGCTTCGCCTTCTCGAGACAACCTCTTACTAAGTCTCAACTTCTCCTTGGAAGGACCATCAGCTTTCTCGATGCTACGAGATTTGCTGCGAGTCTCGTCCTGAATGACCCTGTCTTTCGTTTTGGCTTCGTGCCACTTGCTCATCAAGTCTATAGCACCCCTATCCCGGCTCGCGACATCTCGCGCCGCCTCACGAACTGCCAATTCATCGTTTCTGGGTTCGCTAGCCTGATCGTCGTTGTCATCCACGCTTTGATCCTCACCCTGAGCAGACCCCTCGTCCGTTTCTTCTGCCACTTCCCGCATTGGAGGGGCTGTGGGTCTGGCACTTGGAGTAGAGGGCGGGTGCTCTCGATTAATGGTCAGCTGTTTATACGCCGGCTGCTTCTGTGATGACAGCTGCGAGATGGGCACTGCGTAATCTTGCTTCTCGAACAGCTCTGTCAGGGAGAGCTTCAACTGTTCCAACATGCTATTCTGCTCGTGCAGCATAATGGTGCGTTTATCAGGGCTAACATTGACATCGTAAAGATGCGTGTCCAACTCGATATTCGCGAATATGAACGGAGACTGATTATTATTGTATGACTTGTATACCTCGTTGAATGCCTTTGCAACTTGTGGTAACCCGCAGGGCCGCGAGTTCACGAAGAACATTTGCTTGTCTGGCAATTGTCGACCCTCACCGGATATAGGTTTCGAAATATGGCCGACTATTCGGATTTCCTTCGTGCCACCATCATCCTGCGTACCCCAACGTTGACTCGGGCCGCTTGTAGGCTCGAGTTCCAGGTTGAGGTCCAGCGGGACAAGAGCAATCAGAGTCTTTGCGCCAAAGACATTGGCTATGTTCTCTCTCGTCGTAGGATTTCCCTTTGTCGCAAAGACGGTTGTTTTCTTGCCCTTCCCGGCCTGTTGTGTGACTGTGATCTTGACACCAGTCTGTATGCAAGCGTACTGCCCGAGAACAGTGACGACACGGTTCCATTCGCGCTTGATATTCCTCTCTAACTCTCGCCTTCTGACAGGTAGATTATTGAACAGATTCTCCACGGTTACAGTGGTGCCTTTCTGTGCCGCAACAACGCTCGTTCCCTTCAGCTTCCCTGATACTTCGAAATCCAACTTTGTGCCCTTTGGTGCATCTTCAGCTGTACATGTCGTGATGGTGAAGTCCGACAGCGCACACAACGAGGATAATGCTTCGCCGCGGAAACCGAATGTATGTAGAGTCGTTAAATCGGCATAGGTTGCCAGTTTTGATGTATAATGCTTGAGAGCGATAGTCTCATAATTTTGGGACGTGATGCCGGCGCCATTATCATGTACCTCGATTGATTCCAAGCCTTGATTTTTGAACCGCACCTCTGCAACACAAAATATATGAGTAACTTTCATTCACTATGGAGAATACTGGAGAAATTACCAATACTTGAAGCTCCGGCATCAAGACTATTCTCCACCAGCTCCTTCACAACGGAGCATAAATCTACTATGACCTGCCCAGATTGAATCTGATGTATCTACGCCCCAAAATGTTAGTGAAATTCTTATTATTTCCAAAGCGGCCCTTACCGTTCGGCCTTCTATGGCCTTAATTGTAGCCATGGCACCTACGTCGCGTTATCTATGGTCTGGAACCGCGTCTTCAATTAACGTCGTCGCTGATAAGCTTCTTATCGCGTATCACGTGGTTTGGCAATAGGTGCCAAGCCAGCCGGGCCCTTGAGCTCTCGACGTCGAGCAAACACATGAACTCGTGAACTTTAGAGGAAATATCTAATTCCTCGTTCTGCTCAATCAAATAGCCAAGATGGCAGGCAGGTAAGTTTGTTATGAAGCAGTTGCTCCGAGTGGGAGTAACACCCCTGTGGAATTATGGTTGCTGATTGCTTCAACTGTCTAGCTGGAGTATATTCATCGGCTTCGTCGTCATTGTCCTGGCCTCTGTTGCAGCCTGGTTCTTCTCTCCGAAGGGAGAGAATCAAACGTATGTGTCTCTCTTATCCGCTGCTAGGTTTCGTGGGTAAAGCAACCGCTAACTAAATCGCTACAGTGTCTGGCGCAGCACCTTGATCCTCTCCTTCGCCAGTTGCTACATTATGTGGGGTATGAACTCTGACTCTCTCATCTACTCCCCTCCAGTCCATGTGCTAATGGTATATAATAGCTATCACCTTCCTTGCCCAACTACACCCTCTCATCAACCCGAAAAGAAGCGAGTTGAGGCCGGAATATGCGTCACATTGACATGGGAATACAAGGAGAGCCAAGCTGCTAGAAGCTACAGAGGTCTCCCAGGGGCGTTACGGACACAACGTATTTAGCGCTGTTGTTTTTGTGTATTAATAGGCATGCTGCGATTTTAGTTGGGGTCGTCGCGGGCTTGAAGCCTGAAGCTGAAACCAGGAAATGATACCACCATAGCATCGACTTCCTTTCATGCCTCGTATCCAACTGCTTTCAAGATGACAAAACCGGCTGTTGAATGGCGGAGACGGCACTAAAGTGGCCCTGGACAACAGTCACGTCCGTCTTTCAAGAACTATAAATGAATTGCTGTTTCATAATCATAACCCGCCTAGTCTCCCACCCCATTCTCTAGCCATCCCAATTGCGCTCCAAAATGCCTTCCCATCGCTAGGTGTCTCCCACCCACTATCAAGCCCTTCTAGCCCAACAACCCACAGAATTCCTCTCGCAACAAGCCATCTGCTCACCGCACCCACTGCAGCCAGAATCGCTGCAGGAACATACCCGCAATCCAGCAGGATCTTCAGCGCCTCGATATTATTCGCTACAACAGCCCATCCCAGACTCCTTGCTGCAGCAGGTACATCATACTCCCATATTACCATCAGTATGGGGAACAACTTTGTGCTTGAGCTCACAAGGAGAGCTGTGGAGACGGAATTCGGTCGGGGGTAAGTCGGTAGGAGGCCGAGGAAGTGGAGGGGAGATAGCCGGGAGGACGTCAAAAATCGGATTGAAAGGTGGAAGGCCAGAGTCGACAGGGCGCATAGGACAAGGAAGAATATATACTGTATGCCGATAGGTTGCTGGGCGAGACGACCGAAGTTGGATGATTCGGGGGCGGAGGATGTAGGGGCAGCCTTCTCAATGCGCGCCCAGGTTAGATATACATCGAAGAGTAGAAGAAGGATGCCGAGGCGTATTATAGAGCGCTATGGTATATTAGCGATGGTATTGTCAATCGAAGGGTATTGATTGCTCACATCAAACTGGTCATCGGCGCGCATAAGGGAGTTATGGAGAAGATGTCGATAAACCTGGTTGGGCGCATTAGCAACCGCCATATAAAGGAGGTCCTGCACGTCTACATACTTGCGGTTTTATCAGAACCAAGTCTATAAACAGCACGACAAAGTCATGCTCGACATATTTGTCACAAAAGCGCCCACAGTTCTTGCATACTGTAAGTCGCACTCCATGACCAGTGGACTTGTCATCGGCGCCTGAATATTCGGTATAAAGCGTCTTCACCGGATACCGACACTCGATGCAAATCGGCATCGCATCAGCGCTTCGAGCTGCGAGTGATTTGCTTCAAATTGCTGCGCAGCTTCATGAATTGTTGTATGAGACGCTCAGGGTACAAATGTCCAGAGTCCGTGCACTCAGCCTTGCGCTTTGCGGGAAGCCGAGGAAACAAAGCAAACGTCGCAAACAAGGTCCTTATCGGAGGTGGGCTGTTGATATGAAGCCCCAAATTGTGAAAATGGCGCACCCTCGGCACAATTGTCTCTATTGCGCTTATACACCGCTTTCTTTCGCTGTTGTATTTACGATACAATGCTTCGTTCGTGATAATATTTAATTTGGCCTTGGGGCGTGCACTATGAAAGGACAGAGCCTGGCGTTCAACAGTAGCAGGCTTGCTGCTGGTCTACATGTGAGTCAAACAGAGCTACACATGGGCTTCGATGAATAATTCTGACTTTGGAAGCACTCCTGTAGCTTGAAAGCTGCTAAAGAGGTGTCTCGAGAAAGTAAAGGCATCCAATGTCTATCCACATCATGCCCACGTCAAAAGAAAGAAGACGGTCCCCAGAAGGTTGACGTTGCCGACGTGAGACCAAAAGGGAATGGAGCAAAGCATGATAAATTCGCAAATAGGGTAATAAATCCAAGCTTATTCTCTATATTGTTAAGGGCTAACTCTATCCTAGGACTTTTTCTTGTCCATTCTCGGGTCAACGGCGACGAAGCGCGACACTCGAGCTTACGTCAAGCATTTCGCCCCTCCGAAAGAAACTACACAGAAGGCCGAACCATCTTCGTCGCGAACAACGAAGAAATTAGCTGGGTCGCCACGGAGTCATGGAGGTGTGAACCTAGGAAGCTTTTACGGATCTCGAGCGGTGGAAAATAGCCCACGATTCGTGCAAGAACCCTACACCGACTTTACCTCTCGACTACAAAATGGCCCGCAACATGTTGCATTGGTCAAGATCAGAGCACCCCAGGAGATGAGTGATGAAAATCTTAACGGCGTTGCAAGGACTTTATCACAACTGGCTAAGCTCGGCATGATTAGTACTGTTGTTGTGGACTGCGGTGTTCCTTCCAATGGCGATATTGACAGGGCTGATCCCCAGTGGAAGGCCCTTGTGATGAAACAAGTCGACAGGATTGTGGAGGCGATTGATGCACAATCAGTGCCAGGTGCACGAAAGGAAAATAATATTATTGGTGTTTTCGAAAAAGACCTACCACACCAGCCTCTATCGGATTTTGGTGGCCGGACTCATATTCGTTATAGAAAGCTTCTTATGACCCCTCTATTAAGGGGGATTATACCTGTCGTGGCATGCATAGGATACACTGACGTATCCCAGCAGTCAGTTCCGGTGCAGGCTGATGATGTCGTTCTCGCCCTCACCCGCGAATTCGCTGGCTTCGGGCTTGCTGAACCTCCAGCCCTGGATGAAGACCCAAACGAGACAGCAGAGAAGCTAAAATCGTTACGTAGCCAAGTGCTATTGGACCGTCTTATTATCATTGATCCTTTGGGTGGAATTCCTAGCTCTCAGCGACCAAATGGATACCATGTTTTCCTCAACATGGAGCAAGAGTACCAGGTTGTAAAGAACGATCTTCTAAGCGCCCATGGCCTAGAAAGCACACAAAATTCCACGGATACATCCAAAACGTCACAAATCACAGACCTGGGAAAAAGTAATCCTTTCTCACAATTCGTTGAAACCGAATTCGGCGCACCAACACCTTCACCCGAAGCGCTGGCGACTTCGGACCTCTCCCAGGGACTCTCGAGCGCCAGCACCGTCCACCTGAACAACCTAGAACTAGTCCGCAAAGTCCTCTCCATCCTCCCTCCCACCTCCTCGGCTCTCCTCACAACCCCAACCGAAGCCGCCAACTCAGGGAACCGCTCTCCCTCCCAAACCCTAACAACAGGCGTCGGCACCCGCTCCCACCGCAACCCACTAATCCACAACCTCCTCACCGACAAGCCCGTCTTCTCCTCCTCCCTCCCCCCCAGCCGCCTCGGCCCCACGAACCCCACCTCCCCCTCCACCACCACACCAGCAACAACCTGCCACACCACCTTCGCCAAGCGCGGCATGCCCGTCACCATCTTCCCCGATCCACGCATCCACCCCTGGCGCCCTCCCAGCCCACACAGCCCCGGCCTCAGCCTCAGAGACGCACGCATCGACCTCCCCCGCCTCGTTCACCTAATCAACGATTCCTTCGACCGGCAGCTCGACGTGCCCGCCTACCTCGCACGCGTGGACCGGCGCATCGCCGGTGTCATCATCGCGGGAGAGTACGAAGGCGGGGCGCTTCTCACATGGGAGCTCCCGCCGGGTATCGACCCCGATAGTCCCGAGGCCGAGGGGCGCTGGGTGCCGTACCTAGACAAGCTGGCGGTGCTGAAGCGGAGCCAGGGCAGTGGTGGGGTGGCGGATGTGGTGTTCAAGGCGATGGTAAGGGATTGTTTCCCCGAGGGCCTGTGCTGGCGCAGTCGGTCGAGTAATCCGGTCAATAAGTGGTATTTTGAGAGGAGTCGGGGGACGTGGAGGTTGCCGGGGAGTGGGTGGACGATGTTTTGGACGACGGAGGGAGTGGAGGGGGGTGGGGGGTTGTTTGAGGATTATAGGGGGGTTTGTGAGAGTATACAGCCGACGTGGATGGATAAGAAGGGTGTTCTTGATTAGTTGGGGTTTGAAAATGCGGATGTTGGGGGCCACAGTCCTTTGAGACTCGTAAGTGGAGTGCCATGCAGAGGTTATGTATAAAATGTAGATAAAATATAAGCCGTCAATTTTGTGTTACAATGTTGATCATCATAATATTTAATGGCATTCCTCTGTCCAACAACAGCATCAAATCGGCCACAGAAGCCGGCAGCATGGGGCCAGTGGTGTTCTTCCAGCCACGTAGAATAACACGAAGATACAAAGGTTTCATGGCCTGTTACCACAGAGGCTGGAATGTTGGCACACCCCAGCAACGACAATTCTAAGCCGACAGCAGCACCAAAGACGTGACAGGGCCAACCGACAGCATGTTTATCCCAACGACAGCAATAGTAGTATCTAGAGATTGGATGTCTTCTTGGCGGATTCCTGGACAGCAGTCATGGTCTGCTCCCGGGTGCTGTTGACGGCACTGGCTAACCTCTTTGCATCATCCTTAGATTCTTTGGTGACAGCATAGATTCGACTACGGCTGTTATAAATTACATCGAAGAGATGATCGACGTGTTGCTTCTTCATGGCAAAACCAGTATAATATTTATCTAGAATCAGAATATAAACATGTATGTACTGTACTGTGCTGTATATACACACCATCTGCAACCTCAACCCTCTACCCCCTTTTCCCACACACCACACCGCACATACCAACCGCCTACAGCCTCACCGGCCCCCTCCTCACACTCCTCCCCCCAAAGTTAGTACTCGTCCCATTCCCCGTCCCATTCCCCTTTCCCCCCCCATTAACACTCGAAATCCCACTCCACACCAAATCCGCCGGCACAAGCGGCTGCATCTCCTCCAACCAAACCGTCTCATACAACCCCGGGCTCCCATCCGCAGCAACACTCCCCGGCTCCAAACTCCCCCACTGCTGCTGATCCGTACAGCACGGGCTATTGGCTCCCCAGAACGGCCCAGCAGCCCACGCAGTCCAGCCAATGTACTCCTCGTTATCGGCCATGTAGTTGAGGATATCAGCGACGTAGCTGGCGCACTGCGTGCCGTTCGACGCCCCGAACTCGGTGATCATGGCTTTGAAACTGTGTTCTTTGAGCCAGGCGGTGAGGGGGGCGAGGGCGTCGGAGGCGAGGTTCTCGCAGGCGGCGTGGGTGCCGGAGAAGTCGGTGTCGATGTACTCGTGGATGTCGAAGGCGAGGTTGGACGCCGGGTCGGAGAGTTGGTGCATCACTTCGCTCGAGGCGGGGGAGTTGCCGGTGTAGTCTTCGGTCCAGGAGTGGCCGCCGGTCCAGCCGTTGCCGGGGGCGATGATGCTGGGTGGGTTAGTTGGGTCAGGGGGTGGGAAGTGGGAGGCTTACAGTTGCAAGGCGCCGGTGGCGCGGATGGCGTCAACGGCTGCTTGGTCGTTGGCGAGGACGAGGTTGGTGTCCATGTCATGGGGCTTTGGGGGTGTTAGCAAGTTTGGCATGGGATAGGGGAGAGATTGTTGGGTGGGGTAGACATACCTCGTTCATAAGCCCGAAGATAACCTTCTCGTTGTCCACGAATCTGCTAGCAAGCTCGCCCCAGAATTCACCGAACTGCTCGGTGGTTGCCGCCGTAGGGTCAGAGGTGTCGCCGATGATGCTTCCGGTCATGGGCTGCTGAGATGGGTCGTTGTATCTCATGAAGTTGTGGGGGTCCAGAATGCAGTACGCGCCCTTGGTGACGGTGATGTAGTTCACGGCGTCCTCGATCTCGGAGAAGTGCTTTGGGACGGTCAGCTCAGCGCATATGCCTGTTTCTCAATGGGAAGACTTACAGTCTCGCTGAACGTGGCACCGAGGCCGGTCTCAACGGGGCACAGACGCTCGAGCAGGAAGGCAACGCGGAACAAGTTGACCTTGTTCTGGTCCACGTAGACATCAATGCCAGCCTCGTCGATGAACTTGTAGTCAACACCGAAAGTACCTGGAAGGCCGAATCCAACCTCCGCCGTGGGGCCTAGTGCATGTCAGCCAAGTGTCACACTGGAGACGCCATTGGAGCTCGACTTACTGTAGACGCCGAACTCTCCACCGCTCTCCGCAACACCGGCATAGAAGATCTTAGCAGCCGCATTTCCGGCAAGCAGCGCCACAGCCGTGAGGGTTTTTCCAAGCATCGTGAGAAACCTTATTTAATGCGCCTCTTGAGAACTAAGAAGATTCCAAGGATATAGAACAAGAAGGGAAGAGTAAAAGAACACAGTGAAAGAGGCTACATTATATAAGAAATTCGGAGAGATATATTAAATTCCACCTACCGCCTTGGAAATGCAATTGCCATAGTGATAGACATCATTTTAATGGCCATTGCAATTTACTCACGACCATGAACATTTAGATGAAACCAACCCCGCGAGGGGGGATTGCCGTATTAAGGGGACGGAGGAAGGCTTTTGAGATCGTCGTCAGGGGTCAAGGCAGTTAATCCGGGGTTCGTGGGGATATATTCCGCCGGTGCCGTCGTACCGCATCGTACCGCATAGACTCTTAACTCAAAAAGGGCATGAGAGTGCACATCGCAAATATACAGGATACAGGCATATATGGGGAGTAATATGGCAATGTGCTGCGTATATTGTATAACTCTGGCTGATACGCAGTATAGTGGAGATGCAGTCTAATCGCGACTTTCACCATATAATCAACATAGGCTATGCAATAGTCAAACGAGAAAGGTGAGAGGAACAGTAATACTCTTGCCGCCCAAAAGTAGGCGGCACGAGTATAGCGTTATATATTGTGCAGGAAGTGAGTATATCGATTATCGTCCACCCGCATCGAATGTCACATGACTTATATAATTAAAATCACGTGACTGGGAATCACCACCACACCACTGTCAGCATGGTGGCTGACCACAATAATAAGGTTAATGTTGTCGCTAATGCCGTTACTATAAGGTTATGTTATACGAAGACTCGTACATACATGTAAGCTTAGCTTATATATTATACTCAGATATATTCTACTTCCTCCTCCGCACTGTCCTCCTCTTTAAGGATGGGGATGGGAAATCACATGCATTATCAAAACCGGAAGGGGCGGCTCTATGAGGGGGATAGTGGATTGGTGGATTGGTGGATTTGTAGCTTCATGTTAGCTTCGGAGTGGAGAACATCATTTGCCTGTTCAGTCCAGTACCGAGTGTTTATTAAGCACGTTCAGCTTGTCTGGGTTGCCGTAGAGTGTCAATAGAGTATCAGATGTGGGCGCAAATCTGTCGATCACGAGATTAGCGAGAGCGACTACCACTGTAACTGCCACTGCACTGACACAGACTGCCCATGCCAGTAGTGCTTTTAGTGCTTTTGCTCTAAGCGAATTGCCGAGTCTTGGCACCCGTCATACTTTAAACGCTTCCCCTGTTCTGCTGAAAAGGCAAGAGGAAGAGGTAGAGCAGACGATATCTCGGTACGATTACTGTATTACCTATTTAGGGTTATTTGTTATTTACTCTATATGCTTTAATAAACAAACATTCCATAATATATCTACGATATCGCATTCATACCAGATACGTGCTCCGTATACAGTAGTACATAGTACCACTTATAACAGTACCAATCTACCCAACTGGGTCCCGACAAACGGGTCTGGTTCCTGTCTGCCAAGTATACTTCTGATAGCTTTGCCGCTAGTCATTCCCTGTTTGGTAAACAAGGAAATTCCAATTCCGCATAGGGGCATCCAGACACTCACTAGAGAACCAGAAACTAGCAAAATTGGCGCCAGTGGCCTAATTTCTCATATCCCCGCGAACCCTGCCCCGTCGCGTTCAATCCCCCAAGCACCACCACCAGCCCAGGGTCAGGGTCTTCACCGGCATCAATTACCGCATATACTCGCTCCCATTGACCATCTCGGCGATCGCAATGGCACAGCAAGCACCCCACGGCGGTGCCGCCGACGAGTTCTTCCGCGGCGCGCCCGATGGACAGCAACAGAACTACCAGCAGCAGCCCTATCAGCAGCAGAACTACCAGCAGCAGCCTAACCAGCAACAGCCTTACCAACAGCAGAATTACCAGCAGACGGACTACAACCAGAACGCCAGCAATGATCAGGCGCCGCCATACAACGCGCCGTCGAACCCCAACGAGAAGCAGGAGTTCCACGAGGCCTTCAAAGTCTCAAAGCCGAAATGGAACGATCTCTGGGCCGCGATCCTCTTCCTCGCGACATGCGCCGGCTTCATCGCGGTCTCTGGATTGTGTCTCAATGGATACCAGGTCACCAGCGACGGCAGCACCAACAACAACACATTCGGACTTAACAGACTCACGATCGTCCTCTTGTAACCTCTCCCCTCCCCTCAAAACCAATTGCGCGCAAACTGACAACCTCCCAGCGCCTATGTCCTCGCCGTCGCGTTCGTAATCTCCTTTGCCTACTTCTGGGCCATCCGCGCCTTCACGAAGCAAATCATCTGGATCACCGGTATCCTGCAGATCGTCTTCGGTGTCGCGACCGCCGGCTTCTACCTCTGGGCCAAGGAATATGCGGCCGGAATCGTCTTTCTGGTCTTCGCCGTCTTCTACATCATCTGCTTCATCTCGTGGATCCCACGCATTCCCTTCTCGGTGCTGATGCTGCAGACCGTCATCGACGTCGCCAAGAACTACGGCCACGTCTTCATCGTCTCCTTCGTAGGCGGCGTCATCGCCACCGCCTTCGGCGCCTGGTTCTCCGTCACCCTCGTCGCCGTGTACGCCAAGTACAATCCCGGCAACGCCTCCTGCAGCGTCGACGGCGGCTGCTCGATGGCCAAGGTCATCGGGCTCATCGTCTTCGTCACCTTCGCCGGATACTGGATCACCGAGGTCCTCAAGAACATCATCCACGTTACCATCTCCGGCGTCTACGGCTCCTGGTACTTCTGCTCGCAGAAGCCGTCAGGATTCCCCAAGGGCGCTACCCGTGGCGCCTTCAAGCGCTCCGTCACCTACAGCTTCGGCTCCATCAGCTTCGGCAGCTTGATCGTGGCTATCATCCAGCTCCTCCGCCAGGCGTGCAATGTCGCCAAGCAGAACTCGGCGGCGCAGGGGAACATGGTGGGGCAGATCTTGTTCTGTGTGCTTGGGTGCCTGATTAGCCTCCTCAACTGGCTCGTGCAGTTCTTCAATGAGTATGCGTTTAGTTACATTGCGCTGTACGGGAAGGCGTACATTCCTGCTGCCAAGTCGACGTGGCACATGATGAAGGACCGCGGTATCGACGCCCTTGTCAACGAATGCCTCATCAACCCCGTCCTCTCTATGGGCTCCGTCTTCGTCGGATATGTCTGCGTGTTGCTCTCCTACCTGTACCTGCGCTACGGCAATGTGGTCGTTGATACCAACTACTACGCTGTCATCATGGCGTACTCGTTCCTCATTGGCCTGCAGATCTGTAACGTCTTCATGGTGCCGATTAAGAGCGGTGTCGCGACGCTGTTTGTCGCCATGGCGTTTGACCCGGCCGTGCTGCAGAATGAGTACCCGGATCTGTATGATAGAATGGTGGGCGTTTATCCGCATGTGCAGCAGCTTGTGCATGCTTAGGGTGTAGCGGGGTAGTGGGATTATTAAAAAGGGGGGTTATTAGACCTGTGGGATAGTGGAAGTAATGGGTGCAAATATTGATGCATGGAAGTGAAAGTGCGTGGAGTAACCGCCGCGCCGTGATGTGCCGTGGTAATGGTGCATCGTTGTTGGATAACTATACATTTTTCGTTTTCTTTTTCTCTCGGTTCGAAGGAAGTGCACTGGGCGCGTGGGGATACCAACGTTTAAGGGAATTATACATACTTTTGGGCGCGGAGTGCGTCTTTGGGGGGGTGGTGGGTGGAAGGGGGAAGGGGGTGTAATGAGAAAAGGGGTTAGATAACAAAGAAATGAGAGGGTAATATATTGTGCCGTTTTGAAGAGTTGGATTACTCGTGCTTGCCTGACTGGTTTAATCTGAACTGGTTTAAATCGGCGGATTGAAGTGCGTGACTAAGAGGATTTAAGTTAACGGGCGGCTATCACATAACACAGCCAGCCAAATGAGGCCGGTAATGCTCTAGAAAAGGGATGGAACCTGGCGCCAATTGCATAAAGCGACCATCAAAGGGCAGGAAGAGTTGACAGAGGCAAGGGAGAAAATGCCAAACTTGAAGCATTGATCAGTGGTCGCCTAGAGAGCATCGATGTGCAGAAGAGAAGGGGGGCTTGCTGATAACCCAAGATCCAAGAAGCTGTGACGCCCTGACGGTGAGAATCCCTGACGGTGAGAATCCCTGGCGGTGAGAAAGCAACGACGGTGAGAAGGCAACGACGGTGAGAAGGCAACGACAGTGAGAAAGCAACGACAGTGCAGTGAGAAAGCAAAGACAACGAGAAGCCCTCTACAAACGGCCGCCTAGAAAAACTCGTAGTCTGCCCTCATAGCATTTGCAATGTAAGTTGAGTTTTTGGTTTTGGTGTGATGGTTGGAAAGAAGAAGCGTTAGTTGTCCTGTGTCGCCCAGTTAAGATTGACTTGGCCTCTCGCCTAGGTGGCAGCTCTCATTGCTACAAGCTTGAATTCGAGTTAGGTATCTATAAGAGCAGCGGTGACGATTCTAATATGCCCTATAACTTGAACTTCGAGCAGCCTCTTGAATCGGAGGTAGATTACTGCAGACTTCAAATAAGGGGCTCGCAATGACACGGTAAGTTTAGGGGTCATGGGTGGACTTTTTGCGGTGACGAGGCGTTTTGGTATCAGAGGACTTGATGCTCACCTGCGAGTACGATAATCATAATCAATGCATTTCCAGATGCGAGTACTATAATCATGATCAATGCATTTACTACGAAGACGTGACATTCTACCATCCATCCATCATCATCCCTCGACCCCCACGACGAGCATACTACAATCCCACCCCAACGCACAACAAATACCCCCCCAATTACCACCATTTCACCCCCCTAACTATTCAAATACGCCCTCACCGCCCCCCCAAGCTTCGTCGCTCCCTCCCCAAGCACCTGCGTCAAGTTCTCCAGATCATCCCCCGCCGTGACCCCAAACTTCCTCACAAAGTCCTTTGCCGCGCTCTCGAGATCGCCATAGTCCTCCTCTCCCCCATCGTCCTCCTCGCGCCCGAAATACGCGTTCGAGGAGATGGAGCTGGCGCCCTCGAAGCCTTGGAGCCGCGACTTGGCCTCCGTCTGTGCGGCAGGGTCGAATGTGCCTTTGCCGAAGAACTCGTCCGAGGAGATACCCTTCTGGGCGCCGAACTTTTGGCGCGCGTAGCGCTCGCTGTCATCTGAGGGGGTGGGTTAGCGGGAATGTTATGGATCACAGGAAAAGGTGGGGGGGGGTGTATACCTTCTTCCTTCGCCTTGATAGGACCAACTGAGCCGAACCCGCCCATCTTCTTAGCAGGCGCAGCAGCCTTCGGGCCGCCTCCAATCTGTCCAAACCCAAGACGCGCCATACCCATACCCAGCTTCTCAGCATCGCTGCCAGAACGCTCCCTCGGCGTCGGGTTGCCGTATGTGCCACGCCCAGGGCTAACGGGCGTCGGGCTCGCAACCTTTGACTCCGCCTTCGCCGCCGCCGTCTTCTTAGCCGCATCCTCGGCTTCGGGATCATATCCCAGCTTCTCAATGCGCTCAGCCTCCTCCTTGGCCTTGCGCTCCGCAGCATCGAAATCAATCACATCGCCACCACCAAGTTTCTTCGCGCCCAGCTTCGACGGCTTCTTGCCTCCGAGGACGTTCGCCTTGCGCGGGGCGCCGCTGGTGGACGAGGTCTTGCGCAGCGCCGAGGAGTGGACGGCGCGGCTGGCGGGGGCGGGGGCGTCGGGGTTGGAGAGCGGAGAGGGCGCACGCGCGGGTGTGGTGCCGTCGGCGGTCAGGAAGGGGGAGGGCGTGCGGCCGACT